>BROG01001418.1:50000-57637 GCA_030159075.1 Atrina japonica | reverse complement strand
GTTTGAGGTGGTAATTTGGAAAAAAGCTTAAGATTCTGAGAAATAATCAAAAAATACATTCACTTAAAGCGTTTTATTAATGCTACAACAATACAGACTGTATACTTTAATTGACTATAAAGACATGGTAATATAACCCATGACGTCAAACAGAATTTTCAATCATTTATGTCATTATTTACATTTTTGACTTATTTCTGTATATTAATTTGAATTCTACATTCGGTCATTAGTTTCGTTAAGTTAAAACGAATTAAAGATGAAACAACATCATTTGTCAAATAATTATATACTAGCTAATTGACATACAGTACTCACATTTCTTGCAGTTTCTAAACTGGTTAAGGAACGGACACAACATCTGGGTCTGTGTTCGTTATGAATGATTCTGACGGTGGGGCGTACTTGCCATGTTACTGACTGAAAAGTGATTGATAATTGTGGATAACGCATGGACTTGAAGCAAAAACATTGTATTTACTATGACGGTTATAAGTAATCTAAAATGTCATTTCAGCACATTATACATTTGATGATAACATCTATCATAATAAAAAATAATCCTTTATGTATGGACTTTGAAATTAAATGTGCATAAATTATATGCTGATTATATGGAAAATTATATAGTACTTGTTAACGGACTCAGAATTATTTCTTGTAGTATCTGAACTGGACACAACGTCTGGACCTGTGTTCGTTTTTAATTGATCTGACGGTGGGACGTAACTGTCATGTTTATTCCCGTAAATGTAACATTATGAGGCATGGGAAGAAAATACTTTCAGTAAAAGAAAATAATAACTTGTAAATGAATATAAATTGATAATAAATCGGTGCACCCCGTGATAAATCGTACCATGTACTTAGTAAGAGATGCGGGCAGTTGAGTAAGTTATATAATGAAATTCGTGTTTTCGGACAAACAATTTGTCAACACATTTCGATCACACTTAATCATAAGCATAAAAAACAAATATAGAAATAAAATTTCGGCAATTATTGCAGCTGCAAGGTTAAATACGTCAATATCTATCATCGTCATCCTTAGCAAACGGTTTTTTATTGTAATGTTAAATAATATAATGTACTAAAATTATACTAATGTTGATGGTGTAAAAACGTCACAAACGGTGAAACTTTGACAGATTTTGATATTCAAAGCGCCAGTATTCATCGGGTTCTTTGTTGATCATAATGCGGGAGGAACGTCTAGAATGTTGGTGTTCTATGTTGTTCGGAACTGACATTTGTATATAAGCACCAGGGTTTTAGATGGCAAGAGAGACCAGCACAGAGTGACCGCCATTTTGACATAAGTGTTATTGTTGTTATACTTGCTGTTCAATAAAATCTATACGATCACAGCGATTTATTGATTCCTTGTGTGTTCCATAAAGAGATTGATAATACATAGCTATAACAATGTATTACTGGAAGCAAATACATATTTAATATTAGGGTAATGTAAAATGAGAAATATCAACTCCGAAATGTCGTTTACAACTTATACATTTGATGATACATTGCTATGAATGAAATATGATGTTATACTTTATAAACCTAATAGAACTCTAGTTCAGAATAATCTATTCTCTTGCTTTTCTTCGTATCATCAGTTGTGTATATGAACTATCCATAACAGATGTAGCAATGTTGTCATGACAACCATCTGACCACTTTAGCACGTGATTTCCTTCGTTAGCATTTAAGTTGGTTCCCGAACAGTATTCATCACTCCACCATCCACCAAATCCGTTTTCTGTCACACTGAAGCCGAAACTGTTAAGGTAATGTAGACCCTCCCCTGTAAATATGGCAAGGGATATGCATAATTCTTAAAACTTCTCACACTAGCGTTTTGCGGGATACATTTAGAAAAAAATAATTTTATGCAAAATACAGTTTTTCAAATTCTATTTTTTTCTTTCCAATTATTTTTTCTTAAACTGAAAGAATAGCACCGAAATGTGAAATATTTGCTTCGGAGATCATCAAGAGAACCAGGCTCTTAAAGAACGAAATGGTAGCATTTCCCGGTGTCTTGCTTATTGGGGACTCATTTCTATTGAAAGTTCAGAAGCAGATCAATCCCATGTGTTTTAAGCTTTTGCGTATACACGTATATCTCTGGTATTAAGCTTTTGCGTAAACATGTTTGTTTGTTGTGTTTTTTAACGCCACTTTCAACAATATTTATGTTACATTGTGGTGGGATAATGTAAAAAAGATCTATTCAACGTAAAAATGGAACTTTTGCACACTAAAATTTTCTACAATACTATATTTAATAGATTTGTAAACTTAATACAAATACAGCTAATATTTTGGAAAATAAACCGACATTCTAAAATGATGTCGCCAACGACGTTTTTAAAAACGCTACAAAGATCTGTCTCGGAATAATATTTGTCATGAGTAAATTTAAAATCGGTACATTCAGTTAAAATATGTTTAATTGTTATTCTTGTCCCACACGAAATACATTCCGGTGGTTCTTCCTTAAATAATAATTGTTTATGTGTAAAGTTACTATGACCAATACGAAGTCTGGTCAAAGTAACATCATCTTTTCTATTACTAGTGTACACTGCCGGGTTGTGGACAAATTTCGTATTTATTTCATGTAATTTATTTTCAGTTTGCAGATCCAAATGTTGTTGAAACGTCGTTGTAATAGATTGTTAAAGATCTGTGAAAGGAATTTTATTTTCAGACGGTAGATTTCACATTTCTCACTATGATTTATGTAGAGGCATTAATCGGAGTTCGTCGACTAAGAGAAGATTGATAGTTGTGAGGGCTACCCCACGTAGGTCCGCGTTTACGAGAAGTCCATTAGCACCACCATCTATGCCTCCTCCTTCAAGAGTTGTGCCATCAGTACCGCCGATGCCTGAGAAGGAGCATGCTATGGCACAGTGTGATTTGAGAGTTCTATGGCAACGCCAAACAAGACATCTGATAGAAGAAAAGGAGATGGATGTCAGGTACTTGCAAAGTTTGTTGAATGACCAATAGACTATTTCGCCAACGAGGAATATTCAACGGCCCTTTTAAGGGCCGCCAAACTTATTCGAAAAGAAACCTTAAATAATGGTATGCAGGATTTGTGTTTTTCTGTAGCGGTGAGTGTAAAACTACACACTACTTATCCGCGTTTGCGTTTGTGTTTGTGTTTTTGTTATGATGTAATCAATTCATTAGATGAAAGTCTTAATAAAGTAAGTCATGTGACTAAATAGAGGTTCAGTTCACCCTGCGAAAACTCATTTGAGATCCAAAACAGTATAAGCATCATAAAAAAACACTACTATCTGCATTGGTGAGAGTTCCATTTTTTTATTAGATAGGACTAGACTTTTGTTCATGCAATAAAAATGATAAATATCTCAGAAAAAAAAACAAATTCAAAAAGTCACATAACTAGTATATGTTCAGTTAGACCTCTGAGAGCTCATCTGCTATCCGGATCTCGAAGAGTCAACATTGTCTGAAAACCACTACCAGCATAGGGTTAGTGTTTACCGTATGAAGCATGTATAAACAGTAGATTTAAATATCTCTCCCAGCGTTAATAAGGTTTTCATTACGTATCACTTAATTGTGGTATAAGGGGAATACCCCATCATCTATTCAATGTTCATCCACTCTAGACCTCAAAACCCATCACTATACAGTTTATGATACTTCAGATTCATACAAAGTATACAGAGTGATCTTCATCTTTACACACTCTGTAAGTCTTAGTAAAAGCCTTAGTTCAAGCTTAAGTGGAGCTCTGCCTACCATTTCTCGCTCTTGATGATACAAAAGTCTTACCGACAGTGGCGACACCTACTACTGGTTTCAAAAACCTGGAAAAACCCAAAGTTTCGGTTCTAAAAATAGATTTACTCTCAGTCCAAAACTGGAAAACCCCAACTCCTCTCTCTAAGCGTTGACTTCTAGTGACCTCTCATGTTCCCTTGTGACCTCGACCTCTTGTAACAAAGGCTCTCATTTGCTCGTTAGCCACGATGTCCACCCCCACAACCTTCCACTTCCGGTCATAGACAAGCAAGATCAACGATTGGATCTTTTCCTTATCGCAATGACTTACGGTGTGACGCATTTCCGCTTATGGCCTGACTTCGGTATGACGCCCTTCCGCTTATGACGTCACAAGCGGCTCCATGGCACGCATTTAAATTGGCCAATCAGAAGTCAGCATTTTGATAACGTCATAAAACGGCGCCACTGACGGCCGCCCCTAGCGGCGATAATTCAAATACCAGCCGTAGAGCTGCCTATTACCACTTGCGCCTCTCGAAGACATATAATGTTTGAGTTTTAATTAATATATATTATCGATGCAAACAAGCAAAAAAATAGCAAAAACAAATCAAAACCTGCAAAAGATCAAATGTGGTAGGAAAATATCTCTAACCACACTAACATGAATAAGCAACATACGTTGATCCAATGGAATTGTCGACGAATGTAGTCCAATTTTGAGGAATTCACTTTATTAATTCAAAAAATATACCAAAAGAGGTGAAAATCACGGCAGATGATGTGTGCGAGGCTGAAATTTGAATGTTCACACGCTGGGAAAAATGACTACAGACGGCCTATTGAAATTAAACGACATACAGATTTGAAACATATAAGTGAGACAGATATGCCAATGACTATGTTTTGGAAATGAGGTAGTTCAGCAGGGAAAAATGTAAGATCTCTAACTAGAGCAGATATGATGATGTGTGAAATTATAACTGACATTATTTGCAGACTTCGTGATTGGAAGATTAAAAATAGTATTTACCAATCACGTACTAATTTAAAAAAAAAACTGTTAACACAAAGCAGAATCTTCATTACAGAAGATCTAATAGTTGTAATATTGTATCTTAAAATAATTTAGTATTACAAGGTTTTAATGAGCCTTTCAGAGTAGATAGGGGGGGTGGAGTTCTAGTCTTTGTATCAGATCAAATAAAAGCCAATAGAAGAGCCGATTTAGAATTTGTAAACAGTGAACTAATATGGTTTCAACTTGATTTCAAATTGTGTTTTACTAGGCACAATTTATAGAATACCCAACTTACCTAACTCTCTCTGGCATCAATTCTGTACAACGAGCATTTGATATTTCATCAAATATAATAATTGTCGGTGATATCAACTTTTTTGAAAATTTTTTTTTGAAATCAACTGATTTACTTATAGTATCACAATATCATAGATTTTCAGATATTCTTAGTAACTTTAGTTTAAGGAATGTAATTACAGAACCTACAAGAATAGGACCGACTGTCAGTCTTCTCGATCTCGTTTTAATTTCACAATCTATTAAATGTATAGAACAATCAGTATTATCTGTTAGCAGGGATTTTTAGTGATCACAAAACATGTTTAGCATATATTGAAGTAGATAATAAAATAATTATGTCCTTTATGTGGGAGGTTTGGTGTTATAAACATACTGATTTTTATTAAGTTTAATACTCTAACTGATTTTTTTCTTGGAAAAATATGTTCTTAGAATCTGGACATATTGATGAAGCCTGTTTAAATTTCACAAATAAATATTTATCATTTGCAAAGCAGAGTATCCCATTTAAACAAGTCTTCATAAGACCTAACGATAAACACTGGATGAATTTAGAACTGCGTAAAAATATTAGAATTCGAAATAGATTGCACAAACAATCTAGACTAAGTAAGAATGTTGTTGATATATCAAATTTTAAGTAGGCTAGAAATCGAGTAAATAATATGAAAAAACTCGCACGCTAATATTTTTTTATCAAAATTTAGATGAGGTCATTGACAACTATAGTTCATCAGATCCTAAAGCATACTAGAAATTACTTAGAAGTTTAACTAAATCCAAACATATGTCAAATGAAATTCCACCTCTCATTGATCCACTGAGTGCCAATATTAAATACAACGATATAGAAAAGGTTGAACTATTAAATAATTATTTTATCTCTATTACTGAGTTAGAAGATGTACCCCGCCCCTGAAAAATACCTCTCTATCAGTTAATGAAATTCATTTCCCATACTTTTATATGTCGTCCATTGAAGATAAGTCGCACTGAAAATTATGTCTTCATGTGAACAACACACATCAGTTTCCACTCAATAATTGGAGTAATTTTCAACAGATTAATATGAAACTTTATGAGAATGTAACCAAGTTAATTTCCACAATAGCTTGGGATATGTTCAATAACCATAAATGTTCTTCAAGATATAATAATATATATGGAGTTATGGCCTTTTGTAAATTTGTGGAAATAAGTTTCAACTTAATGATGAAAGCTATTTTCAACGAATGAATACACAGAAATAAGTATAATTCTTTATACACAAAAGGTAGTTTTCCTACATTCACTGCAAAATGTAAAAATATATAATCCATAGGCTAATTCAGAAGTGGGACAGAGTCTACATGTGCTTCAGACCATCATCAGAATTAAAACACGTTCAATTCAAGATTACTATATGTCTGTGTTTTTTTTGTTTTTTTTTTTACAAATATGAGGTCGTAAACCGAAGATCACATGGATGTTTCACATAGAAAAACACATCTTAGAATGGGCTAAAAGGGAACCCGAATTGCTCAGGTCAATCTAGTGAAAACACCATACGGATTAGTCTGTCACTACTCCACACTGAAAGACGTGTCCAAACTCTATGAAGTCTTTTTACCAGTGTGACGACCTCCCTCCCGGAATTATCACTTTCATTTTGCCAGAAAGAATTTATAGCTAGTTTTACCACAGAAGCCTAATGTAATCTGTGTAATTCTTTGTAATAACTGAGTTATGGAGCTTTATTTGCTTGAATCTAAAAACGTTTTTTTTTTAAATAATTCAACTTTACTTTCACATATTCTTATAAATTTATTTTACACATTGTTAGGCTCCATTAAGAGACTGTACACCTTTCCCATTTCCCAAAAGCATAACAATAATAATAATAAATGCTGCACAAAATAAGTATAATTATGATAATTACTGTTATACAAGAAAAAATATAATTATAATAACTCTTGTTACATGAGAAAAAGTATAATTATGATAATTACTGTTATACAAGAAATAATATAATTATAATAACTCTTGTTACATGAGAAAAAGTATAATTATGATAATTACTGTTATACTAGAAAAAATATAATTATAATAATTACTGGTATAGGAGAAAATTTATAATTATGATAATTGCTGTTATACGAGAAAAAGCATAATTATAATAATAATAATAATAAGAATAATAATAATAATAATAATAACGGTTACACGAAATAAAGTATAATTATGATAATTACTGTTATACGAGAAAAAATTATAATTATAATAATTACTGCTATACGAAAAAAAACATAATTATAAAAATTCCTGTTACACGAGAAAAAACGTAATAATAAAAATAACTGTTACACGAAATAAAGTATAACTATGATAATTACTGTTATACTAGAAAAAATATAATTATGATAATTACTGTTATAAAAGAAAAAAATATAATTATAATAATTACTGTTATACGAGAAAAAATGGGATATTAGGTCGCTCTATGTTGATTTGTAAAATATAATTATGATAATTACTGTTATACGAGAAAAAACATAATTATGAT
>BROG01001418.1:0-45000 GCA_030159075.1 Atrina japonica | reverse complement strand
ATATATATATATATATATATATATATATATATATATATATATATATATAAATATATATATATGTATATATTTATATATATACATATATAATGATTTTTTGTTATTTTGAACGTGCAATAAATATACTGATTTAGAATTTTAGAGATCCTGGTGGATGAATGAAGAAGGGTTGCGAATCCTCTTTGACAACACTCTACTTTGGCTAAGACCTCTGCTAAACGGGAGGTTGGATTGGGCCCAATCCAATCAATCGCCTGGTCACGTCTAGCTGTGCACCGTTTTTTACATTCATCAACAGATTCAGAAAAAAACATACGTGTTTACATAAAATACAAATTTCAACATAGATATATAATTTTGAAGTATTCTATTTTGCTCAGAAGGCCGTGGCTGTAGGTTATATCGGGTGCAAGGAGCATGTTTAAAATCCGTACATTCTGTTAAAATGTGTTTAATTGTCAGACTACAGCCACACGTTATACATTCCGGTGGCTCTTCTGCCTTGAATATATATATATATATATATATATATATATAATATATATATATATATATATATATATATATATATATATATATTATATATATATGTTGGTGTGTGTGTGTGTGTGTGTGTCCGTGTGTGTGTATGTGTGTACGTGTGTGTTTGTGTTTGTGTGAGTGTGTTGTGTGTGTGTGTGTGTGTGTGTGTGTGTGTGTGTGTGTGTGTGTGTGTGTGTGTGTGTGTGTGAGTGTGTGTGTGTGTGTGTGTGTGTGTGTGTGTGTGACATAACTGTAACCAGAACGAAGTCTGGTCAGAGTAACCCCATCTTTTCTATTACTAGTGCACACTGGTACGTAATTCACAAATTTAGTGTTCATCTCATGTAATTTATTGACAATTTGTAGATCCCATGTTGTTGAAACGTTATGGTCAGGTAACCTGCAATAGATGGTTTAACATTTGTGTAAGGAATTTTATTTTCATACTGTAAATTTCTTGTTACTAATTTCGCATTTTCATTAGCTTTGGTATTTCCTTTTATGCCGATGTGGCTAGGAATTCAACAAAAGGATGTTTAAGTGAATACAAAGTTTTAAAAACTTACCTAAATGTCCTGAAATTCACATCACAGGAAGCTGGAAATCCCGTTATGTTGTCTACTGTTGACTTGACCTTAATACAAATTAGATATTGAATTAAAGTAAGACTTTACCGATTCTCAGTTAATATATTTCCGGTCGTCCTAGCAATTGTAATGTTTCTCAATCCTGTGGATTTGGAGTATCATTATTAAAAAAAAATTCACGTAAAAAGACGTAGTTTAATGACATTGTATTTATGTGTGTTGTGTTTTGACAGTCTCGGGCTAAAATTTCCAAATATGGTAATAAATTTGTAAATTCTCAGAAATTTACAAAAAATTCTCGGAATTTATAAATTTCTGAGTATTTACTAAAATTTCGGGAATCGATATTTTTCAAAAAAAAAATCGATGATTTATGGATTTTTAGCGATTTTTATCGATTTATGGATTTTTAGCGATTTTTCGCGATTTATGGAATTTTAGCGATTTTTAGCGATTTATGGATTTTTAGCGATTTTTTATTTTTATTATATTTTTTTTCCCCGCATGTCTTTATGTAAAAAAAATTTTTTTGATTATCGTTTAAAAAAATATATATATATTAAAAATAGGGAAAATGACTACACAATTACAAACCGTATCCGTGAAATCGTTCGACATTGGAAGACTGACCGTACTGCCACCGAGAAAAGGGCAAAAGAGTTTTTTCCTCAACTTATTGTACAAGTATTCGGATACCGTACGTCAGCCTCTTCGACTGAAAACGCCCGCATTATTGTCGTACGGCGTGAATTCCAAATACAAACCCTCGTACACGATGTCGTTTGAGGTGGACGACGTTCGTCGACGGGGAACTCTCCAAATACCCTCCGAAGACGTTCAAGAGACGGGAGGCGCTCGAAGGGTTCCGCATTCTGAAGGGAGAAGAGTCGGACGTCGTCTATCCCAAACTGCGAGTGTCGGCGGGAAAGATCGTCACCAAGTTCCGAACGGGCAAGACGGTGGTCGACGCGAAGGACTACGTCGGGAAGTGTTTCAAGGCGAACTCGGTGCTGACGTTCGAGTGCGTCTTCGTGGGATCTCAGAATCAATCCGTCTGCGTGTTCGCCGGTCCCGTCGCCGTCACCGAGATGGTCGAGCAGGAACTCGCGGGAGAGGACCCGTCGGACGTGGAGTTTTCCGACGAAGAACATTGAAATAAAAACGATTTTCGAATAAAAAAAATGTATTTATTATAAAAACATGTCTCTGGAAAAGATGTTCAAGAGCGTCGGATTCACCGCCGAAGACGTGACGGTGTGCATGATACCCCGTTCGGGCAGACGACCCCGACCCTGCCCCCATCCCCCGCTTCCGTCGTCCATCTTCTGCTATCACCATCACCGAGCGATGAAGATTCGCGACTTCGAGCCGTTGAAGTTGTGCGAGTCGTGCAAGTGTTGGATTTCCGACGCCTGTCTCCACACGTTGTGTCCGACCTGCGACCGTCGCAGACAGCGCGGTCGTCACTATTATCTGAAATACAGGAAATAACAAGTAAAAAAAGAAAATTTTATATTTTAACACAATATAAAATACGTTAAGAAAAAAAAAATAGAGATTATATAAAAAGACGAGATGTCTAGATCGACTGTATTTAATGAATATTGTTGGGAGAGATATACACGTTCTGCTAATGTCAGTGAAAACTGGGATCCTAACGTAAATTGGGAAAATAAATATCATTGGTTTGAATGCAACAAGGAGTACGCTTCCGACCAGGTATGGGATCCCGACGTTGATTGGAAAAATAAATATCATTGGTTTGAATACAACAGAGAGTACAAGACTAAAGAAGTATGGGATCCCGACATGGATTGGGCAAATAGAAATCATTGGTTTTATAACAAAAAGAAGTATGGAGTAAAGGAATCGTGGGATCCCGACGTGGATTGGGATCGGAGAGGTTGGTGGTTTGAATATAAGGCTACGATCGGTAACGACCCCTGGGAGCCCGACGTGGATTGGGAGCTAATAGTGATGGATTATCATTATTCTTAATTTTATCGTAATTTATATTTTTATGCAAAAAAAAAAAAAATATAAATTAGTTTATGAACTTGTAATCCGTCGGCTGTTCCGTCCGCAAGATCAATTTGGAGTGTTTGTGTTGCGACAGTTCGCGTTTGAAACGTTTGTTATCTTCTTCCGGAACGACGTCGTTTTCGTTTCACGGGGTGTCCCAACGGTATAGTGTTAAACAATTTTAAAGGCTATTTAAAAAAAAATATGTCTAAGTTATCGATTCCTACCGAGACGTCGTTGGATTCCGATGAGTATGATCCGAATATACGGTATTGGTGTAAATATGTTGAATACACCGGGAGAGACGAGGCGTGGGATCCCGAGGTGAAATGGTTTGACAAAAGCAAGTGGTTTGATTACAACCGTATTTCCGGGAGAGACGAGCCGTGGGATCCCGAGGTGAGATGGTTTGACAAAAAAATGTGGTTTTTGTATGACCGCGATTCCGGGAGAGACGAGCCGTGGAATCCCGAGGTGACCTGGGGATCAAAATGGCGGCGTTTATAGACAACCACGATTCTGGTGGGGTCGACAAAACTACGTGGTTATTAAAAATTTATATTTTCACAAAATATAAATTATTCTATAAACTCGTAATCCGTCGGCTGTTCCGTCCGCAGGATCAATTTGGAGTGTTTGCCATGCGACAGTTCGCGTTTGAAACGTTTTCTGTCCTCGTCGGGGACGACGTCGTTCTCGTCCAGACATTCGTTGTAGCTGAACTTGTCTTTGGTGTAGAAGAGGGCGACCCACTTGATCTGCGTGCGAAAGTCTTTGGACGCGCTGTTGTAACGTTGCGTCAAGATCCACACGGATTGGTCGGCGTGCCTCCCCGAAAAGGCCAGCATGGACAGGGCGTCCGACTTCTTCTTGGTCTGCTTCGTGGCCGAACAGTCGTCGATGATGTACAGCGTGGGCGTGCCCTTGCATCGATAGTAAAAGTGTCGCAGCGTGTCTTGCAGTAGTTCTTTTCCGTTTTTAGAAATGGGATTGACGATGACGACTCGTTTGTCTTTCGGATGTTTGACATCGTCGCCTATCCACTTTCTCGATTTGTACGCTCTATTGAAGTCGATCGAGGGGCATAGGATCACGATGCGGTCGAAGACGTCTTTGTATTCGGTTTCCAGCAGATCGAGAACGAATTCAGTCTTTCCGCAACCGGTGGCGCCTACGATCATGGCGGAGTGAGCTTCTCGTATGAACATGTTTTTTCTTATTAGGGATTTTTAAATTTTTTTTCTCTTAAGAGACGCGAAACGTCCGTCCGTCATGTTGATCTGTCCGTCCTTGACGACGAAGATGTAGACGTCCACGGGATCGGTGTCGGTTTCCGGCGTCCTCTCGATGCGGACGGAGACGCCCTCGCTGATGTTCTGGAGCTTGCGACCCGTGCCGTGGAGATGGTTTTCGGGCGTCGTTCTCAGTGTCCGAAGTGGTCTTTGAGAAATTTTCCCAGCGTCACCTTGCTCAGCTCGAGTTCCTTGGCGATCGATTCCGTGACGTTTTCGCGATTCAGGGGGAACAACTTTTTGATCTCGTCGAATTGGCGATGGGATCTCATGCCCGCCGAGAAGAGTTGGTTGGGTTGTCCTTCAAGGGTCGTTTCCACTTTAGTGATTCTCGGATTATAAAACTTTTCGGGATCCTTCTCGGTGATGTCTCTGAAGAGAAACAGGATGCCCGCGAGAGAGCGTGCGGGCGTGTTGATCTGATAGTTGAGGACGGTGTCCGATTTGCTCATCGTCGTCTTGCGATAGCGCAAGATATGATTGAAGTAGTAGACGTGGCTTCCCGCGTATCTCTGTCGGACGCTGCAAGCGAGATTGGCGTCGGTGATCTTCTCGAATTCCAGAGCGATGTTGGTCACCGCGTAACGCGCCGTCTTATCGGCGTCGTCGTCGGCCGCCCGACGACGCGTTTGGCGTCGTTGAAGGTCAGCATGTATTCCAAACGATCTTGCAATCCCGCTTGATAGAAGGTTTCGCTCGTCTCCAAGATTTCGAAGTCCAGCGGAATGCAAAATCGGTTCCCGTACGCCGCGCCGATCTCGTAGTATTCGTTACTGTCGAGGGGCATCGGATAGTTGATGGGTTTTGCCCTTAGTTTGTTGAGGTCTCTGCTCTGTATTCCCTGATGGATCATGTTGCGCCGTTCTATCTTCCAGAGATCGTTGTAGACGAAGAATTTATCGGCGTCGTCGATGGTCTGAACGGTGTTGCCCAAGATCTTCACCTCGATCTTCTTGACGATGTTGTGTCCCAAGTTATTGTAAACATACGTTTTGGTGAGATCGCCGCCGTCCACGGCGACTTCCATGTCGAAGCACAGTTTCGTGCTTCTGGGGACGATGACGTCGTTCTCGCTCAGATTGGGAAAGCGGACCGTCAACGTCTGGTTTTCTTCGATGCTTGAAGGATTGTGGGAGACGGTCGCCGTCTGGCGTACGCCCTTCACCCCGAAGGGCGTGCGTAATTTCCTGTCGGGATCGAGAATGTGTCTGTATGGTGTGGTACCACTTCTGACTATTATTTTGGTAAGCATAAGTGCCTCTTTGTTGGTCTTAAAGGTCAACACCTGACGTTAATTTATTGTACTGTCGTGCATAAATGTAAGTATGATATGCCATCAAATCAAACACTGCGTCAGGGTAAAAGAGTTTGAAATAATCCTTGGGGTTGAATTTATTCGTATCTACAAGCACACCATTGTCTACCCCCTTCTCTGACGTAATCAGGTAGCTATTCTGACACGTATGGGTCATAAAATGCACTACTTCGCCAACCATACACTGTAACTTCATTATTTTCACCTGGAATATCTCGTGCAAGCTCACGATTTTCATGTTCCTAATTGTTTTAATTACCGGTGATTATTTCGCCCTCTAAAGTGTCCAATTCAGGCTCATTTTCCGAGTCGAATCATGAATTATGGCATTCAAAACCTCGGACGCACTGAGGCGTTTTCCTGCCATTGTTTCTTTTCATAACATATAATTCACAGCAAAACGGGCGAGAAAAAATGACACAAATTAACGTGATCACTTGATTGCAAATTGAGGATGATTGGGGAATCCCCTTCCACTATGGAAGTTAAAATAACTACCCAAGACACCTGTCTTACAAATAAGAAATGACGTGACATAACTGTCGACTGAAGTCGCCGTGGCGCTTGTCCTAGCGGTTTTACTGTCTCATCCGAAGGACAGGAAAATATCCTGCTGCTACCTGGACTCGAATTCACGATCAAGAGTCTAGCGTGCTACTGACTAAGCCACATCGGCACTAACTTTACTCTGAAAATAAAATTTCTATTACAGATCTTAAACAACAGTAGTTACGGGCAGCTCCATATCGTGTTTTGAATTTTTACCGCAAGGAGGCGCCACCAGTTGTATTGTTTGACACCATGTGATTGCTATATTCTGATTTGTCAAAATTTAAAATCACGCTATGGACCCGCCTGTGATGGCATACCGAAAATGAGATCATGTCATGGAGAAAGATCAAATCGTTGAGTTTGGAGGCATATCTATGACCGCATGTGGAAAGTTGTGGGGCGGTCATCTTTGATAACGAGCCAATGAGAGGCTAGCGTCACTTGAGTTCACGAGAAGTCAAAGGTTAAAGATAGAAGTTGGGGTTTTTCAAGGATTGTGATATCAGCTGTAGGAGTTGCCGAGATTGGTTTTTACTAGTTTTGAAGTTAAGAGTGAATGAACTTTGATTAGATATTGGTATATTCCCCTGATAGCGTAATGAAATCTTATGAAAGATGCTAGTTGCCAATTAGTTTTTTGGAGATATTGAAATTTACTCTGTGCATGTTTCATAAGTTTAACACTTAGCTTATGTATTAAAAATTCAAACACTCGCCCATGTTGGTAGTGTATTTCTGACGATATTGACACTCTGGATCGTAAATGAGCTCTCGGAGGTCTAACTGAATCTATACCCTAGTCATGTGATTTTTTTTTTCTTCAGACATAATTGTCATTTTAACTCATGGGAAATAATCTAGTCCTTTGTAATAAAATCAATTAACATTCACCAATGCTGATGGTAGTGTGTTTTCGTAAGATGTTGACACCTCGAGCTTCGGATCTCAAATGAGTTTTCACAGGATTAACTGAACCTTTCGCTAGCCACATGACCTGTTAGACTTTCATCTAATGAAGTGACTACATCAGTCATGACAAATGAATTAAAACGATTAATGTTGAGTGAATATACACTGATAAGTAGTGTTTGGTCACTACAAAATATACGGTCTCTTTTCGGTTGCCCTTAAAAAGGCCGTTGAATTTTGCTTGTTGGCGAGGGTCTACCGTCCACCCAGCTGACCTCACAAGTACCTGACTTCCATCTCCTTTTACTTCTAGCAGCCGTCTTATTTGACGTAGCCACAGAACACTCAAATCAGCCTGCTCTCCCTCGGACATCAGTGGTGCTGATGGCACAGTTCTAGGTTATGGTGTCCTAGGTCCATAAGGTGGCGGCAGACGGCTCGTGAACGTGGGCCTACACTTAGTAGGCCACACAACTATCACTTTTTCTTCGAACTTCAATGAATGCCTCTACAAAAATCAATCTCCGATGGTACATCTTTACACTTGTCCATGATGATGACCCGATACTGAGTAAAACCAAATGTCTGGTTTATATGGAGACCCTGAACGCGCACAATCTGGCCACCTGTTTTTGACATCTTGACACGTGGCATCTAGCCACCTCTTTATCTTTTATTTCAGCAGTGCTCTTATGCTCTCTATGAATCATTTTTAGACATACAGTTGTATTACACAATTACGCTTTGTATCCTCATTTTCATTTTTACTTAGAATCTGTTTATAGTTCGTATGTCTCTTAGAGTTGTGTTACGCTTTATATCCTTTCTCCTACTTAAAATCTACATCTCGTATGCCTCGTAGTTTGTGATACTTATACTCCTTCCCCTAGTTTTGCAATGGTGTTTTACACCATATAACTCTTGTACGTTAGTTTCTACCGTGTATTATGTCTTACTGTAAGTGTACACCTTATACTCAGATAAAATACATGAATCTCAAATCAGTTTTGTAAGTTCATATATCTATCAAAAGACAAGATTTTTTTTGTAATGCAACAGGTTTTACCCGTTAAAAAGAAACCAAAAAGTTTTGTTCACAGAGGGTTAGAGGAATGTCCCTCGGAAAAACATTTAAACTCTCTTCCATTCTCCATGAGCAGCATATGGGTTACTATTCAGGTTTTGTAAATAGAACATGACGTCATCATGGGTTTTCCGTCATTTAGATAATTAATTAAGTAAATTATATAAATAGATATGACAGGTATATATATATATATATATATATATATATATATATATATATATATATATATATATTAAAAAACAATATAATAGACTTTTGGGTTTTTGTTATATATTATTATATATGATAATTGTTATTATGAAATAATTGAAAAATAATCTGTTCTTTAAAACTTAAAATTGATTTGCAATTGCTATACGAGAAAGGCGTTTGTAAAATTAATCTAATGATCCTATTGAGAAAATGCTTAATGGAAATCTATGTAAACTGGAAATATACCATTTTGACATTTGTATACTACTTTTGAAGCACCAAAACATTCCTCATACATTCAATTGTTTTTCTTTCCTTTTGAGAAGTTCCAAACACCGGTTTATATTTTTCTTTTTTTAATTCTTCGTATTAATATTATTTTATTAATAATTTACAAACAGTCTTTTACAAAAATGTAATTGTTTTCTATATCCTTCATCGCCACAAAATAAGTAAAATATTGTTAAAATAGCGTTAACCAGCAATAAAAAAAACCCAGAAATTATCGTAAATATAGCTGTAGGTCTGTATAGGTTTCCATTTAACACAAAAGCTATCTTTGACTGCTATGTAATCCCGCATATGTTGTTCTGTTGCTGCGGAAATCATGCTTACATTGTCATTTAGAAAAAAATTCAATCCATTCGTCGATATTCATTAACCAGCCCACCTTTCTTCAACTGTATCGGTCGGTACATATCATCCATTCTTCTTTTTCTTGCACTTCGTCCCTCTTGTTTACACAGTCAGCCATGATAAAAAAATGTACATTAATGAAATTATGTTGGTTCATTGAGTAGCCCTCCAATTCGGGTAGTTCAAATTTGTTTGTAGACACTTAAATGCATTAGAAATGCTGCATTGCTCTAAATTGTCTTCAACTTTTTGCTAAATGTTCGTTTTGTTCACCGTATTTAAAGCCTCTTCAAAGTAGTGAAACATCATTGTGCCGGCATCATCAGAGAGGAGTGTTGATTTTAACTCGGATGATCAATCTCACTGTCGTAAAATTGAGTGTTGGATACTGATGTAGTTGTTGTTGACGAAAATCACTTCTGTTGTGATCCACAAGCAAAAAATTATCTGGTCCGTTTCAAGTCTGAACTGTAGTTTAAATAGTGAAGTGAATCACGTGACATTCTTATCCCATCTATAGTATGTATTTTAGTAGTATGTAAACGAATTAGTAGCTTAAAAGTAGTCATAAATACATGTACCACACTTGTTTATTTTCAACCGTTCTAAAGAAATTAGTTCATTTAGTAGTGGTAAATAATCCAAAACTTTAATTTTGTTTTCTCTATGTGAGAGAAAGGAAAGTGAGTGACTAACTTTATCAGATAATTTTTTTTTGTAATTCATACAAAATAATTTTATAGAATGATACCCAGAACGTCAACGGAACTGTTGTTTTGGCACTCAAATAGTTTTCATTCTTTTTGAGAAGTTCCAAACACTGATTTTTATTTTTATTTTTTTACTTTTTGTATTAAAATTGTTATTTATAATTTACAAAGTCTTTCACAAAAACATGTAATTGTTCTAAAGTTTTATATTTCCTTCATCGCCACAAACTAAGTAAAATAATGTGAAAAATACGTTAAACATCAATGAACAAATACAGATTATCGTAAATATAGCTGTAGGTCTGTATAGGTTTCCATAAAACAGAAAAGCTATCTTTGACTGCTATGTAATCCCGCATATGTTGTTCTGTTGATGCGGAAAGCATGCGTATGTTGTCATTTAGAACAGAACTCAATTCAATCGTCGATATTCGATAACCAGCCCACCTTTCTTCCCACTGTGTCGGTACATATCATCCATTTTTCTTTTTTGCACTTCGTCCCACATGTTTACACAGTCAGCCATGATAAAAAATGTACAATAATGAAATTAAAAAATCATAAACTGTCACTTCATTATGGCGACGCACTGTATCTCAAAGTCGGTTACGGTCTGTTTCGTTGGTTCATGGAGTAGCTCTCCAATTGTCGTAGTTGAAATTTGTTTGTAGACACTTAAATGCATTAGGACTGCTGCATTGCACTAAATTGTCTTCAACTTTTTGCTAAATGTTCGTTTCGTTCACCGTATCTAGAGCCTCTGGCATCATCAGAGAGGAATGTTGATTTTGACTCGGATGATCAATCTCACAGTCGTAACATTGAGTGTTGGATAGAACATGACGTCATCATGGGTTTTCCATCATTTAGATAATTTATGAAGTAAATTCTATAAATAAATATGACATTTTTTTCTATATATATACATAATTATGACATCGTCAGATATAAAAAAAACAATATAATAGACTTGTGGTCTTTTGATATCAATTATTATATATATATTTATATATTGTTGAAATAATTGAAAAATAATTTGTTTGTAAAAACTCAAAATTGATTGGCATTTGCTATACGAAAGCGTTGTTGAAATTTAATCTTCTGATCCTATTGAGAAAATGCTTAATGCAAATCTATGTGAACTTGAAACATAACATTTTGACATATGTATACATCTTTTGAAGCACAATAACATTCCACGTTCATTCAATGGCGAATCGAGGTCAGTTATCTACCGTGACTACTGATGTAGATGTCAGCATTAGATAATCAGGTCCATTAGTCGGAATATCTCTGCTGCATCCTCAGGGGGATTCTCGGATTTTATCTATACACTTCAACAGCTGTACTGAAATCTTCTTGTCCACACGTAGTTTATCAACATATCGTTTTTATTTCTTTAAAAATGCCCTCAACTTGTTGTTGTGTACCTGGCTGTAATTACAGAGGTGGCATTGCTTTCCCACTGATTTAAACCAAAAGAAAGCTTGGATTTATGCTATAAAACGTGGAGCAGACAAGTTTAAAGTTTGGGAACCAAAACAACATAGCGTTGTTTGCAGACTGCATTTTCGGGACGATGACTACATTGAAATATCTCCGCTTTTATTTTTAATTGATGCATGCCTAAAAATAAAAACAATCGGATGATTTTTTTTTCTTTTTAAATTTTCATTGTTGTTATAATTATTATTTAACTTTTTATTTATTTTATCTATTTTTTCACCTATTGGTTATTATATTGGTACAGACTTGATTTTAATTATTATTATTATCAATTTATTCACTTTTATTCCTTTGCAAAGTTTTTCAAAGTTTTTTCCCATAACCCAACCATCAATACCTAAGTCATATTTATTTATTTTATGTATTTGATTTTTGTAGGATCAACACCACTGTATAAAAAATTAAAGAAAAGGAGCCATTCACAAGTATTTTCAAATGGACAGAAGGGCCATCGTTTGAAGTTAATGCCAGAGAAGAAAGATTGAAAACAAGAGAAAGAAAGAGGAAACTTAAATTTAATGAGCCTAAGTCAGAGTCAAACACCAGTAGAGATGATATGTACCCTTATGTGCCTGATATTGAAGTTTCCCAGTCTGACAACTCATTTCAAATAACCCACGAGTTCACCAGTACATGTACCAGTGATAAACCATCAACTGCTGTTGCAACTACTCAAACACCTTCGTATCCAATGTTTTGCATTGAAAACTTTTACAAAGATAATACAGGAATACTGTTTTATACCGGATTAGCTAACTTTACAAGATTTATGTTTGTTTTACAAAGTTTAGGACCAGCTGCATATTGTTTAGAATACTATGATCATCAGGTGTTGAACTTGTCAGTTGAAAACCAGTTTTTTATGACTTTGATGAAATTAAGACGTCATACCACAAAACTTTGAGAACTTTCTAGGCTGTTTGGAGTTTCCGATAACACAGTAACAAATATTGTTTTGACATGGATCAGGTTTATGTATTTGCAGTGAAAGGAAATTAATATATGGCCAGCTAGGGAACTTGTGAAATATTTCACCCCTTCTGATTTTGGCTTTAAATTTCCAACTACCAGAGTCATTGTTGATGGCACAGCAGGCCACATTTTCCACTTATAAAAACAGAAATACTGTGAAAACACTTATCGGTGTCACCCCTGGCGGACTTGTATCCTATATCTCTCCAGCTATTGCAGGTTCCACAAGTGACAGACAAAATTGTTGAACGAAGCAATCTTGTGACTAAGTGTGATCCTGGTGACTCCATCCATGGCAGATAAGGGATTTAATGTGCAAGATCTGTTCGCTCCCTCAGATGTGACAATCAACAACTTCCAACATTTTTTTTTAGAAAGTAAAATAGAATGTCTGGTGAAACTGTAATGAAAGACAGAAAAATTTGCCAGCAAGCGTCTTGTTCATATTGAACGTATAATTGGACTTGCCAAAACATACAAAATTCTGGCAGAACCATTGACCAGCACTGAAACCAAGCTGGCTACTGAAATAATTTATTTATGCTTTATGCTGTGCAATTTTCGTCCGTGTATCGTCTCCTCAGATGCATAAAAACCTGAATAATGTTCATTAACAAATAACAAAGAAAATGTATGTCTTGTGTATTCAGGGGTACCCATGCACAGTTTCAGTCAGCCAAATTCAGATGTAATTTGAATTAATTTACATGTAATTCTAAAAATGCTATTAATTTAATAAACTATACAATGTAATTACATCTGTACAAGTATGTGTTACTTTTTTTTCTTTTTGAGGTTTTGCTCACAGTATTGGTACATGTATCATGTACTTGTGACTGATGTATTCCACTATCAATACTATTTCAGGTATGTTGTGGAAACATCAAGGTGATACATGTAGAAGAAAATTATTTAATTCTTGGACATATTTATGACCTACTAAATGCTTACTGTCTGAACCAATTGTTACCTTAATTTTTTCTTTCACCAAGAGACTTGAAACTGCACATATAATTCCCCATATATTTATTTCTCAAAATGGATTAGCTTTTCAAATGATCTGCAACATGTACATGTGCATGTACAATATATTGCTCAATACAGGTACAAAATACTACAATATTTAAATGATAATTACTCTTATTAAATATCAGTATCACCACGATATAATTTATAGAAATGCTTGTCTAAGACAGCTGGGCAGAAAAAATGCTCATAAAACTCAATTAAGCATATCTATCATGAGTGAAATTAAATTCATCGTCCCTATCAATTTTTATTATCTTTATATCACAGAGTGTGTGTACAACCAAAATCACAACTCTTTAAGTCTGTACAATAAAGCTGTCCCCCTGAATTTGATAAAAATAATCATGTTTTTTCTTCAGAGTTAATTCTCCACTGCCATCTTGAATTAAATATGGAACAGACTTTTCATTTATATATTTGTTTCTAGAGGCATAGGGACATTTAATATCTTTTAAGTGGGGGTATATTGTTTAACAATGCCATCTGGTGAAGTAGCTAAGAATGGGTGTGTCTCAGAAATAAACAACCCATATTTTGAGACTTTACAGCTTTTAATTTAAGGGATTTGTCCAAAGTTAAAATTTCTATTATATGCTTCCAACCTTAAAAATGGTTAAAAGTTGTTACATTAGGGTCTAATTAAATGAGGTTAAATATTTGCACCCCACAGACAAAATCATGGCATTTAAAAAGTAACCATCTGTGAAACCTGAAGATACCAGCTGTTTCTTATCTATCTATCACGGATTAACATTAATTTGCAGTCTGCATGCATTGACCGATATGCTTGTCCAGTCGATCGATCTCCACTGCCATCTTGAATTAAATATGGAACAGACTTTTCATTTATATATTTGTTTCTAGAGGCATAGGGACATTTAATATCTTTTAAGTGGGGGTATATTGTTTAACAATGCCATCTGGTGAAGTAGCTAAGAATGGGTGTGTCTCAGAAATAAACAACCCACATTTTGAGACTTTACAGCTTTTAATTTTTTCATATTCCTTGAGAGCCACAGATTCATATATTTATTCCATGTTAGAATTGAAGGGGCCTTAAGCTTCTGTGGTGGCTTCAGGAAACTTTGAGCAGTTTGACTTTGTTTGTCTGCTCTGTTAACTTGCATATTCTACCAAAATGAAAAAGAAACATCATCTTTTTGCACCTCTCCTGAGACCAGAGCTTACAAACTGATTGTTCCCTAGTTTTACGTTCGATTTTTTCAATGTAATTTGAATCTATATTCTTCAAGCCAAAGTTTGCCAAAAAGTTTTCTTCATGAGTATTAATAAAATAGTCATGATCATGGGCTAATGCAAGATTATTTGCAGGAGTAAATATTTGATGGATGGGCAAAGTTGATATTCCTGGATGGGCAAAGTTGATATTCCTGGGTTAGACAGGCAGACATTTCTAAAATAATCAGAGTACCCATGAAGATTTCTTAAATGTGATGACCGTGGGTCGATATTTGTCTCACATATAATATTGGCACCATCAATTTCCAACTGACCGGATGTCAACGGTGAACCGTGGTACCTTTTTACATGATGAAATCTCTGGAGTTGCTCTGTACAAGTTTGCTCAATAAGGAGTGAGGTTTCCCTGATGAAAATTGAACTCCAGCAAACAGCAGTGTACAAATTATGTTTGCAGTGGGGCATTAGGCCCCATCCCCAGCTGCACACTCACATTGGCACTTTTTTTTGATAAATTCCATCTGAATCAACGGCATATATCTAGTTTATAAAGTTAGAGACTTGGACATCTTAGCACGACAAGCCACTTCTAACAAAATAAGTATCCTCTACTTTCGGCACACACCTTGCGTAGAGAAGAAATTTCTCTATGAACTATGTCCTTGGGACACTTTCTCAATTGTTTTGTCATATTGCTCCTAAATAACTAGTGACCTTCTGCATCGTCATGCTCGGGAAGTCTCTGTCTGAGTTCAGATCAGAGTATAAATGTTTATCAGGTAGATCCATAGTGCAGTTATCAGAAATATTATCACTTTGTCCAAAGTTAAAATTTCTATTATATGCTTCCAACCTTAAAAATGGTTAAAAGTTGTTACATTAGGGTCTAATTAAATGAGGTTAAATATTTGCACCCCACAGACAAAATCATGGCATTTAAAAAGTAACCATCTGTGAAACCTGAAGATACCAGCTGTTTCTTATCTATCTATCACGGATTAACATTAATTTGCAGTCTGCATGCATTGACCGATATGCTTGTCCAGTCGATCGACAAGTCAGCTTCTCCGGTTACATATTTATCATTTAACTTTAAGAAATAAAGACACGTAAATTGCAGAAATGTTTTTAGAATTACTCATACAAACATTATATTTTATCCGTAATGGTTTGAGATAAATCGTGTCACCGGTTAAAGCCTTTTGTAGGCAAAACATGCATCAGATTTTTTATCAATCACTATTCAATATTGTACCAAAATGAATATTCATACCTGTCAACAAGCTCCTTCTTCCGACCAGATACTTTGGCCATTCCGTTTCTTTAGTTTCGGATTTCAAGCTCTCAATTGTCCAGGAACCGTACTTTCCAGCAGACATTTTTTGAATCAGTAGGTATTGTAAACCGATGTGAAATAATTTATGGTCAAGTGTATGTGTATGTAGATCAAACAATGAACAGGAAATGGTCAGCAGGAAGCGATCTAGGACCTGATTAATCACCGCGCTACCTAGCGAGAATAAGAACGATAACTGACCTCGATTCCTCATTACTTTTCATTCTTTTTGAGAAGTTGCAAACACTGTTTTACATTTTTTCATATTTTTTATTATTTTATTTATAATTGACACAGTCTTTCATAAAAAAAAATGTAATTGTTCAAAAGTTTAATATTTCCTTCATCCCGACAAAATATGTAAAATATTGTGAAAAATAGCGTTAAACATCAATGAATAAATACAAATTATCGTAAATATAGTTGTAGGTCTGTATAGGTTTCCATATAACAGAAAAGCCATCTTTGACTGCTATGTAATCCCGCATATGTTGTTATGTTGGTGCGGAAAGCATGCGTTATGTTGTCATTTAGAACAGAACTCGATTCATTCGTCGATATTCGATAACCAGCCCAACTTTCTTCCCACTGTATCGGTACATATCATCCATTTTTCTTTTTCTTGCACTGCGTCCCATATGTTTACACAGTCAACTATGATAAAAAATGTACAATAATGAAAACATTAAAAAATCGTAAACTGTCACTTCATTATGGAGACGGGGTGCCTGTTGCATTAAGCAATGCACTGTATCCCAAAGTCGGTTACGGTCTGTTTCGTTGGTTCATTGAGTAGCTCTCGAATTCGGGTAGTTAAACTTTATTTCTAGACACTTAAATGCATTAGAAATGCTGCATTGCTCTAAATTATCTTCAAATTGTTCGTTTCGTTCACCGTATCTAGAGCCTCTTCAAAGTAGTGAAATATCATTGTGCCGGCATCATCAGAGAGGAATGTGGATTTTGACTCGGATGATCAATCTCACTGTCGTTGAGTGTTGGATACTCCGTACATCTCGTTTAATACTGTTTCTGCGTACACCATGTGCCATTGACTATCAATGGATTAACTGTTCCATGATGTAGTTGATGTTGACGAAATTCAGTTCTGGTCCAAAAGCAAAACATTATCTGGTCCGTTTCAAGTTTGAACTCCAGTTTTAATAGTTAAGAGAATCACGTGACATTCTTATCCTATTTATAGTATGTATTTTAGAAACATTCTACCAAAGTTATGATTCTCAAGACGAGTCTTTTACATAAAATGTAATTGTTCAGAAGTTTAATATTTACTACATCCCGACAAAATAAGTACTATATTGTGAAAAATAGCTTTAAACATCAATGATCGTAAGTATAGCTGTAGGTCTGTATATGTTTCTATATAACAGAAAAGCTATCTTTGACTGCTATGCAATCCCGCACATGTTGTTCTGTTGCTGCGGAAAGCATGCGTATGTTGTCATTGCAGCAACATTAGGACCTACAAACGGAAAATAAATTACATGAAATAAATACAAAATTCATTAACAATTTACTAGTCTTCACTACAAATAGAAAATATGAGGTTACTCTGAAATGGTGTTAATCAAATACAAAAAAAAAAACAAAATCAAGTCTGAACTGCAGTTTTAATAGTGAAGTGAAGCACGTGACATTCTTATCTCATCTATAGAATGTATTTTATAAACATTCTACCAAAGTTGTAATGCTCAAGACAAGTATTTTTCGCCACAAGAGAAGTAAAATATTGTGAAAATGGCGCTAAACATTAATGAACAAATACAAATGATCGTAAATATAGCTGTAAGTCTGTATAGGTTTCCATATAACAGAAAAGCCATCTTTGACTGCTATGTAATCCCGCATATGTTGTTCTGTTGCTGCGGAAAGCATGCGTATGTTTTCATTTAGAACAGAACTCGATCCATTCGCCGATATTCGATAACCAGCCCACCTTTCTTCCCACTGTATCGGTACATATCATCCATCCTTCTTTTTCTTGCACTTCGTCCTACATGTTTACACAGTCAGGCTTGGTAAAAAATGTACAATAATGAAAACATTAAAAAATCTTAAACTGTAACTTTATTATGGAGACGGGGCGCCTGTTGCATTAAGCGATGCACTGTATCCCAAAGTCGGTTACGGTCTGTTGGTTCATTGAGTAGCTCTCCAACTGGCGTAGTTGAAATTGGTTTGAAGACACTTAAATGCATTAGGAATGCTGCATCGCTCTAAATTATCGTCAATTTTTTATAAATATTCGTTTCGTTCACCGTATCTAGAGCCTCTTCAAAATAGGGAATCATCTTTGTGCCGGCATCATCAGAGAGGAATGTGGATTTTAACTCGGATGATCAATCTCACAGTCGTAACATTGAGTGTTCGATACTCCGTACATCTCGTTTAATACTGTTTCTGCGTACACCATGTGCCATTGACTATCAATGGATTGACTGTAGCTCTGCTCCATGATGTAGTTAATGTTGACGAAAATCACATCTGTAGTGGTCCACAAGCAATATATTATCTGGTCCGTACTGCAGTTTTAATAGTGAAGTCAATCGCGTGACATTCTTATCCTATTTATAGTATGTATTTTATAAACATTCTACCAAAGTTATGATGCTCAAGACGAGTGTTTAAAATAGAATGTAATTGTTCAAAAGTTTAATATTTCCTTCATCGCCACAAAATAAGTAAAATATTGTTAAAAATAGCGTTAAACAACAATGAACAAATACAAGTTATCGTAAATATAGCTGTAGGTCTGTATAGGTTTTCATAAAACAAAAAGCTATCTTTGACTGCTATGTAATTCCGCATATGTTGTTCTGTTGCTGCGGAAAGCATGCGTATGTTTTCATTTAGAACAGAACTCGATCCATTCGTCGATATTCGATAACCAGCCCACTTTTCTTCCGACTGTATCGGTACTTATCATCCATTCTTCTTTTTCTTGCACTTTGTCCCACATGTTTACACAGTCATCCATGATATAAAATGTACAATAATGAAAACATTAAAAAATCTTAAACTGTAACTTTATTATGGAGACGGGAGCCTGTTGCATTAAGCGATGCACTGTATCCAAAAGTCGAATACAATTGGGGTAGTTGAAATTTGTTTGTAGACACTTAAATGCATTAGGAATCCTGCATTGCTCTAAATTGTCTTCAAATTTTTGCTAAATGTTCGTTTCGTCCACCGTATCTAGAGCCTTTTCAAAGTAATGAAACATCATTGTGCCGGCATCATCAGAGAGGAATGTTGATTTTGACTCGGATGATCAATCCCACAGTCGTAACATTGAGTGTTGGATCCTCCCTACATCTCGTTTAATACAGCTTCTGCGTACACCATGTGCCATTGACTATCAATGGATTGACCGTCTGCTCCATATTGTAGTTGATGTAGACGAAAATCACTTCTGTTGTGGTCCACAAGCAAATATTTTTCTAGTCCGTCTCTCAAGTCTGAACTGTAGTTTTAATAGTGAAGTGAATCACGTGACATTCTTATCCCATCTATAGTATATTTTTTAGTAGTTTGTAAACGAATGTTTCTCGATCAGGCCACGGGCAATACCGTAGATCTCCCACTAGGCAGGATGCACTTACATTCTATTGTAAAGGTTTCTAAAGCCCGGTACACACGGTAAGATTAATCTTATGAGATTAATCTTATAAGATTTGCGTAATATATTACTTGGATGTACACAAGTAAATACAGATATTATAATACAGTAAACAAATGCATGTGTTGTCAATTTATCTTAATAAAGGATGGTTCTAATTGAGGAAGACGAAGAATGCATAATAGCATTCTTCTTATCTATTTCATTTTTGAATATGCACAAAAGCCTTAACTAGCGAGGAGTTGCTGGACTCGGTCCTGGAACAGCAGACGACAGGAATATGGGGCACACCATGCGTTATTGGAGGAACTGAGGAATGATGATCCGAGAGGTATAAGAATTGTTTAAGGATGGATCTTGCATCATTTGAAGAACTGCTTGGTTTCTCCTTTGATCAAAAGAGGAGACACTTTAATGAGAAAATCTATGTCACCTGTTGAGAGGTTAACCTTGACGCTGCGGTTTTTGGCTACTGGTAATATTGCATTAATTAATTACATTAAGAAAAAATCAAATCAAACTGTTTCTTAAACAGTGAGCAAGAGTGGAAAAAATAACAAAATCGATATTAGCGTAATAAATTTAATGAATAGTAACTTAACAAAACAGTAACATTTAAAAACAAAATATATAACATAACTATTATGCGAAAGAGTTTGATTAATACTGATTATAACAAAACATTGTCATATAAACATATAAAAAAAGTTCTGTCTAGTTACTACAATACCTGATACTACATCTACAGCAACATTTTTTCAGGAGAAACTTATCTGTCACTGGAGTACTTAACCTTGTCAGATATTATACCGGAGACATGTGACTCAATCTATAGAGTTCTTAAGGAGGTCACTTAAAAGTAAGTATCTGCTTTGTTGAACATTCAGAATTGTGGAAAACTGTTTGTATTAAATCTTGCTTGCTAAATATTCACTAATGCATGAAGTGAGAAAATTTGACAAAGGACTTGAAAATGATGTACCAGCAACATGCATTCCAATTGATGAAGATGGGTTTGATGGAGATGACACATCCATCATCGAACATTCTGTACTTACATACTTCAGATCGAGCGAACAATAATCCAAAAATATTATATAAATTATCCTTTTATGTTTTTTTCACATTTTTTTTTTTGTATTCACGTTAAAAGGTCGTCCGTAAATGAGAGAGAGAGAGAGAGATTTCTCTCAGTTCCTCAAGATTGTGGTTATATTCCTCAATCATAGAGTCTATCTTGTGTTGATGTCTTTGAATTCTGTCTAAAAGTTTTTCTATTTTTCTTTCAATGGTATTTTTCAAATACCGCAAACACATTTCACGTCTGAAAAAAAAAACATCATTAAAAAAAACACCAAACATTTATATGTAAGTATAGTTTTGTATATGAATCTGATTTCTAAATATAACTATATCATTGTATACGTGTATATAAAGAGGGAACTTACTCTCGGTCGGTATCCGACATCCAGTTGTATAATTGTTTATCATGACCTGATGTAGGTCAAGGCGACGATGGTGATGAGGAGGTCGATAATAGTGATGTTGAAATTTCGTCTATCACGACATCATCATGTAGTGGGTTTTCATCCGTCCTGAATAGATAATTTTAAGATACGCTATATAAAGATCACATAAATAAGAATAATAATACTATTAATAGTAAAATGTATACCTTAAGTCTAGACAATCTGCAAAGGAACCATTGGCATGAGCGTGAAGTCTTCGATTATCGAATCCTCGTCAGCCGACGATTCATCTTCTACATCGTAAAAGCTACATCTCAAAAAATATATATATGTATTTTCAAAATTTGTCAACTGGTGCGTAATACTTTCCTTTTTTAAAAAAATCTATTCATTCATTGGACATTTTTTCATAACATAGATAACGATTAAATATATTTTTAAACTGTGCTCTTGTTTTGACAGGCGATTTTTTTTCAGTTTTTGAGTGGATTTCATTTTTTATAACAAAAATCATGATTGCCTATCAAATATTTCATAACCTTGCATACTTCACATCTATCCATACAGCTCACAATGATACTGTGGTTAATGTTCCATATAACATTTTTATCATTTTTGTAGACATTACTGTATCTAATTTGATATTAAAGTCGTATGCTCATTTTGAAAAGCAGTCTAGAGTTTGACCAATTTAAATTGATTATATCTCGTGTCATATTATCAATATTTACTTCTCTCGGTATATATGAAAAAAAGCCTGGTCGGCTTCCTTAGTTCTTTGACAGGATGGGTAAAGGTTATAGAAGGTCTCATTATCTGGTCATAAAATATCGCGTGACAAAAGGAACATCAGCACGCGATGCAGTGCGCGCGCTAAGTAGCCGGATTCCGATCACATCTGTGCATGGAGACGACCATAACAAGTCATAAGAACGATGCTCTATATAGGCTTGCTGCCAAAACGAAGGACCTCTGTCAATATTAGCTTGTATGAAGCCAGGCTGCAAGTGCATTGATATCACGGATATACCATCACATATCGACAGCATAATTTTAAGATCACCAGACACGGTGAAACTCTATCGCCGTTTTCATGATGCCGCACCGAAGATGGTAACTGTGATGGACCAGCGCAACGTACCTGATCAGACCGGCGACTTTTGTACACAAGGTATTTACCTTGTTGTATCGGAAAGGCACACACATTACTGTGGTAAGTAAAATTTCTTTAGATAAGCCTTTTAATACGTAATATAGAGATTGAAATATGAACAAAAAATCGTTTTAATTGTTGTGTAGTGTTTTGGATTTTTTTTATTGTCCTTTCACTTATGGGAGAGTGACAAGTCAACATTTGGTCTCTCAGCGATGAAAACCGCTGATATATCTGTTTTCCATTCAAATGACCCACAATTTTCACTTGGGTATATAATTTTACAAATTTTGATCAAAGAGGATGTGCTCCTACACTTGAAATACTGGACTTTTTACCAAAACATACGATTTACAATATTCAAGAGAATTATTGACGACATTTAGGCTTATATGGCAAACGTGAATGTCGAGTTTAGATTAGGTCGTTAGTGTGATAAATATATAACCAATCAGATTTAAGTGTCAACAGTGTCTCTTTATAGCCGCCAATCGGCTTTCAGACCTCGGGGGAATCTCCTTCTGTTAATATGCCAAAAGTATATAGACATTATATTTTATTTTTATTCATATAAAACCATATTTTTTTTCAAAAGAATATCATGAAGCCATTTCTTATTGCATTTGAATAGTATTTTCACTGTTAAACAGAGAATTGGACACAGTTTCATTATTCATTTTTATTTCATTTTTTTCCGAAATAGAAATTTAAAAGTTCATCAGTTTAAACAGAAAGTTTTATTTTTGTGATGAAAATCAACAGTTTTGTCAATTTAAATGAAACGTCACATAGTTAGTATAATGTATTTTTATTTCCTTCTGGTTTGGGGTTAACATTTCTTAGAGGCTTCAGTTTTGAAAAGCACATTTTTTTGCAATAAGTATTTTGTTGACGCTGTTAAGTATAAAAAAAGAAGGAAATGGTACTAAAAAAAATGCTTGTCACTTATAAATACTTACATTTTAAACAAATTCAAAATCAGTTTAGAAAGATAAAAAATAACATTTTTGTAAATGCATACTAGATTCTAATACACAATGAGATTGAGTATATGTCATATAGCCTAACGATAAACCCGCCGTTGACAAGTACTTATAACTCCGTTAAAATGTAACAATTCTATAAAATTTGACATCAGTGAAGGAATCGGCATTATATACAATATTTTAGTTTAATCGTTTTCGGTACACTTTTGGGTGTTTTCGGTAAATCCATGTTGTTTTCGGTATTTCCACGGACTCGTCCAAGTCACAATCCCATCCTACCTTTGTTTCAGTCTTTTTTTTTAACTGGAATTTTTTTTCAATTTATGTAAACCACATATTGTGTTTCAGAATTTTGAAATAAGGGTCAGTTAACCCTTTTGTACCTACATGTACGTCTAAGTGACAGACAAAATTCCCGTAAACATTGAAAATTTCATCATTCACTAATGAATGTTAATAAAAATGTTTCAACATAAAAATGTTTTTTTTTTGTTTTTAATTGTGGAATGTAATTTTATTTATTTTATGTCTTCAATAAAATTGTTCAACATAGTGTGCTGGAATACCATCAATAGATTGGTTTTGGGAGACAAGTAGACCTTGTCGGCTTGTGTCATTGTCACGTGGTTCAAACAGAATGTAATGAAGTCGAAGAGTCTAAAATTAGTTCTGCGAAATACTAACAAGTATTAAATAACAGGATCCTTAGAAAATGAAATGTGTTATATATCAAAGGATATGTAGCATGTACACTGGACCATGATCTTTATCCAGAGAACATAGTTCACGTTTAATAAAAGTAAATAAACGTATTGGCTGACGATTAAAGGGCGACAACGTTCATTTAAATACGAGTTGAAAAAAGATTGTCACGTGACTAGCGGAATGTAAACAAAAAGGTCATCTAGTATAAACTACAATATGATAGAAAAAAATACGCCATTAAAATGACAGATAAAACGAGAATTTGAAAATAAGTTACAATTTAAAAAGTATTTATCTTAAAACTTTTTTCTGATTAGATAGACATTGTAAACGATTTTTAAATGTGTATTTTACATGAAATTACAACTGTTTATACTTTTAGACACCGCTTACGGTTAAAGGGAAACAACTCTTATTTATACTGTTGAGAAAACTATTATTTCATGGTTGTGTTTTGGGTTGAAAAGAACATTACTTTGTGTGATTTTTTTTTGATTTTATTTTGTATTTTGTGAATATATTGAAATATTTTTTTTCACAACAGATGGTAGAATCCGCGCATAGATGTAGGTGGTGCAACGCAAGATTTCCAGACGTAACATCCACAGAGGAGCACGAGAATATACATAGAGCTCAAGACTTCCTCAACGATGATGGGGAATCGCCACCTGTTGCAAAAAAAAAAAAAAAGAAAAAAAATTGATGACAAAGGAAATTACTTTAGCGATTCTTTTTTGGACGAGTTGATGAATTCCCAGCCAATCCAATCGTCGCAAATCTGAAGGGGACCGAACTCTTCGCCTAACGCCGCCGCCCGCGCTCCGGATTCTCCGGTACCGAGACCCAGTAACGCGTCAGATTCGCTGATACCGGAACCGAGTAACTCTAGCAGATTAACCGGTGAGCAAAACGAGGATGCACCTAATTTAAGAAAGGGCGATATCGCTGAACCAAACAAACGTGTCCTGGACTACGACATAAAAGAAGTCGGTCAGAGAACATTAAAATATAATGTAATTGATAGACACTTCAGAGTGGAACCTAGGCCGAAGCAAAATTCACAGGGACAAAAACTTTCCGACCTTCACGGAGAACTTCATAGTATGTTTAACGAAATCATGGACGCTGCGCAAGAGGGATTAGCAGGATCGGACTTTGGACGCGTCGTCATCCATCTCCACGACATGGTCACGCACATTATCGTTTCTCTCCATCCTTTGAGTCGTATGAACGGGGGAGATGTTCTAGATCAAATAGAAAACGTTTTACAGTCACCAAGATCTGGACTTAAACGATAGTTTTCGGGTTGACGTCGGCACCATGGAGTTACCCAAATGCGGGAATGGTGGTAACACGCTGCCCATCAACTGTCTCTCGGGCGTGGATAGTTCCGTGACGCGAAAACATTCGATCGTAGAAATTTTCAATGCCGACTTAACCTGCTTAGCTAGAGTGTATCAACGGGTGAATTGAAGGAGATGAATCTTGACGAACATGTGCCGTTTATTGGATAACAGTAAATGCCCTCGTTGGTACTTCGACGATTTAAAACGGAAGAGAAATTACCATAGACAGACCAGTCTCACTCTAGAACTCGTTGGTCGTTGGGTTAAAGTGCCGGCAAATGACGCTGCACGATATCGCGCCTTTTGACGATCTCTTGAACATCGACGTGCTTGTTGTCGGTTCTAAAATGGGAAATAAGTTTATTGGCGTCCCCTCAGATCAACGAAGCGAAGAAGAAGCTAATGTGACGCCCAGGCGTCAACGAGTCTTCTAGTATCTCGCCGAGTCGGAATCCACGTCTCACTATCACGCGATTATCAACATACGCGGCTTCTTCGGAAATACAAACTTTTGTGAAACTTGTCTTAAGTCTTATAGGGACAGTCATCGGTGTGTTTCGACGTGTTTTGTGTGCAAGCTATAGCCGATCCAAACTGCCAGAAGAGCTGCAGATTTTGTCACATGACATGTAGGCCTCGCGACTGTTTCGATGCTCATCACACGGTTCGACGCGGGAAACAAACGCCTTACGAACAGTATTGGAAATGTTGTACATGTAAAAAAAATAGTGAATAAACAAGATATATCCCGAACAACATTTTTGCGGCGAGTGGCATTGTTGTAGCTGTGATTGTTACGTGGATCAAGATCACCTTTGTTACGTGAGGTCTATAGAGTGCAAGGAGAGCGATACTAAATTTATTTTCTTTGATTTTGAGTGCTCTTAAGATGATCATATTACCCAATTCTCAGAGGGTTACGCCTTCGAACGCGACAATGAATGCAAAACGTGCAAATAGGAAACATTACCGTGTAAAAACTGTACTCTCTGTCTTCATTGCGGCAAGTCCAGTTGCGGAAAATATCGACATGTCCCAAATCTCGTCGTGGCGCACAAGGTGTGTTCGGAATGCATAGATGTATAATTCGAACCCGGGACTAAATGTAACAAGTGCGGTACTCGATGCTCAACATGTAAACATACGACAAAGTCGAAAGGTGCTTTGAAAGGGACCCCTGACTTAAGGGAAATCGTCTTTCGAGGAGACGGTACTACAGAAAAATTCAGACGGTGGCTTTTCAACGATCAAAATAAAAATTATACAGTCGTCACTCACAATTTAAAAAGTCACGATTCGTATTTCATACTAGAATACCTCGTTTACAACTTGATTAAACCCGAACACACCATCTACTTCAGGTCAAAAGTCATGTATATTTATGTCGGCAGGGGTGTTAAAATACGATTGATAGACTCCTTGAACTTCCATCTATGCCTCTCGCCAGCTTTCCAACCGTGTTTGATCTCCGAGAACTAAAAAAAGGATTTTTCCCACATTTGTTTAACTTGAAGGAAAATCTGTCATACATAGGACCTTACCCTTTGCCCGAGATGTACGCGTACGACGCCATGAAAAGTAACGTCAGGGACGAATTTTGACCTGGTATGATGGAAAAGGAAACGCGAACGAAATCTTTGACTTTGCCAAAGAAATCCTCGAATGTTGTCGCAGTGATGTCGACATTTTGAGAAAAGCCTGTCTCAAATATCGATATTTTCTCACCACGATAACCGGGAAAGTCGACCGAGATATAAACGACGACGGTATAATCGAAAAACGGCTTTACGGAGATATCGATCCCTTTCAGTCTATCACCATCGCTTCCATCTGCATGAAAATCTTTAAGACTAAGTTTATACAAGGAACTTGGTGTGCGAAACTGAGGTGAAAGAAAACGTGCAAGCCGTATGTCGAGCCGGGCAACTGAGCGTTAGAGTTGATGATGTACTTTTAGACGGGAATGCTCTCCAACAACGTGATTGCGTCATAGAGGAATCCCATTTTGTTTCTTCGCCCATAGCACAAATTCCCTTGTACGGGTACCATAGAACAACAATCTTTCAGTCGTATGATGTCCAGTTTGTATTGAGGAGGAGAAACACCGGTTACCAGGGTGAAGACCACCGACCTTCCGCAAGAAAAGTGGCAAACTTTTCCACTTAATTCGAAATGACCCTAGTGGGATTCGAACCAGAGGCGAGAGGCCTTGTGATTTAAAACGCAATACTCTAACCACTCGGCCCCTATATATATATATATATATATATATATATATATATATATATATATATATATATATATATATATATATATATATATATACAATGTATCTATCAAAGTCGGCTTACTATCCAGCTGATTTGATTGTATATGTTTCCAAGTGTAACTATGTAATGTCAAACTACTTAAAGTTGGAGTTTAATTCGCTATCCGATGGTACCCATTGTTATAAATATTATTAAAAAAGCATGTACATGGTGCAATCCGAACGAAATATAAGTTAGTAAAAAATGATCAGAGAATCGGCAGGGTTCAGTCGGTAGCATGCTCGACTCTGGAGCTCAAGTACAGACAGCGACAGGTCGTGTCGGCACGTAAAATACCACTGCTCTATAACCATAAGTGCCAAGCATAGGTCAAAATCTGAAGCCATTTACTGGCATTTGATGACGCCTCCATATGAGTGAAAGATTCTTTAGTGGCACGTTTTTGAGAAGCATGGCTATGGAGCAATCCGAGGTAAATATAATATTGGTGTAAAGTAATCGGCTCTTGTATATAAAAATCAGGTACCCGGGGACTCTCTCTCTCTCTCTCTCTCTCTCTCTCTCTCTCTCTCTCTCTCTCTCTCTCTCTCTCTCTCTCTCTCTCTCTCTCTCTCTATATGTATATATATATATATATATATATATATGTATGTATGTATGTATGTGGATGAACTTACTGTCCTTACAAAACCTTCCCTGGTAACCAGATAAGCATCCAAGAGCACATACACCTGTCTGTAGCTCGCACGATGTACCTCCAATACAATGACCGCATGTAAAAGCACAGTTCGGACCGTAGGTTCCATTGTAGCATTCTTCAATGAAAACAAAGATGATAAAGTATAATATGCCAATGTCATTTTTAGATGTTGAAGCATGTATCTCTAAATACAAAAAAGACCATTAGTTCTGAAATGGTAAGCCATTTGTATAAAATTGTATATCATTAGAGTACGACCAAGATCGGCATCAATCCATAATACATATAAATATTCCGTTGGCATTGCAAATACCACTGGTGAAATCTCCATTTGAAAGAAGAAAAAAAAAAAACAAACAAAAATGCGGGACTATTACCTGATTGATTATGCTTAAGATTTAATAAAACAGGTAATTTAAATTTCTCGAGGAGCAGCCTGGCTCAGTTGGTAGCGCGCACGACTCTTGATTGTGAGTTTATGAGTTCGAGTCCAGCCGGCGGCAGGTTGGTTTCCTGTCTTTTGGATGAGACAGTGAAAACCGAGGTCCCCTGTAACAGTAGGTATGTTAAAAACCCTCACTGCTCAATAGCCGTAAGTGCCAGCATTTGGTGACGTCTTCACATATCTTACCTTATTTTTGGTATGTACAAAACTTACTTTCACAGGCCAGCGTGTCCTTAACTTCTTTGATTGTAAAATTCGTATTGCTACATGTATCGACATTCGCTGTAAGGTTATCTTTCCGGTCATGTAACCACCTTGACATCGCCATCACGTTACACGTGCAATTTATAGGGTTTGCCCTAATATCTCTATAAACCAAAACAAAATGGGAACTAAATCATTCATTTTATATGGTATACGTAATAACTGTCGTCTACGAAAAAATGGAAAATGCAATATAATCACTGAGAAAAAAACTGAATGACCTATTCTAAGCTTACTGTATTTTTTGTATTCTGATAAAGGAAAGATCAACCCTACCACGTTTTCGTATATAAAATGGTAGACAGCGACATTTCCCATACAGATCATTCGCGGACCGATCCCTCGAAAATGTGAGAAGTTGACTGACGGGGACTTAAAGAGATAAAAATAACTCTTGGGCCTTCGGAACTACAACCGCAGTCCCATGTCACGTCAGACATGGCACTTTTACAAAGACCTCGCTGCATTTACGTTTTTCCATAACACAGACCAGTCTGTCTTATGTTAACACAAGTGAATTTAAAACACCAGACTATTGGTATAAGTAATTCCAAGAACATTTAATGTCCTCCAAACAGAAGTATCTGTTTTTGAAAAAACAATAAAAGTGAAAAAACGACAATATGTATATATATATATATATATAATATATATATATATATATATATATATATATTTATATATATATATATATATATATATATATATATATATATATATAGATTCAGTGCAAAAACAATTTGTGAATTTGAAAATGTGAGTGTTTTACTTTTTTGAATTGGTATATTGGATACTACTTGTCCTGATAACGTCTATCGCTGCTACCAGTCACTCATCGTAAACATCTTTTAGAAATTTGGGAAGAACAACAATAAACAAACGAACGAAGACGTCATACCCTGTATTTTGGTTTGCATGTTAAAGACAACCGATATCAATGGTTATTGGTACTTGTACATTGTTTGTTCCACGATTGTTAGACATTTTTTATAAATATTTCTGACTTAGATACAGCGGCTCTAATGTCCATAACATTCTGAAAGTAATTTTAAAAATTACGTAGTTTATCTGTTATTATACAACAGAATCGTTTCTTGTAAACTTACAAATTGACCAAGTTGGCGAGACTGTAAAATGTTTCAGCATCAAGATAACTGATAACATTGCCTTGAAGTTTTCTGTAATGATAAAAACTATAGAATTATTCTCTGAAAATCCCTAAAAGTCCCTGATTCGATATTTTAAGATTTCCGTAGGTGATTTTCCATATCCTTTACGCTGTTTTATGTCAAGTAAAAGTCAAATGTTCCTAGTATGTGCAATTTGATTGATATGTTTGGGCACTAATAGAAACACAGCACAATGCCTTTAAAACGCAATTTACTCCACAGCGCCATCTTCTCAATGCCCGAGAATCTTGTCAGTCATCAGCCTCCTTCAACGTTTGCGGTTTTCAATACTTCAATATTTTGGGGGTTTAATTCCTACACGTGGGACTGTTTGCGGTGTTCTAGTGGTAGAACGTTGGAATTGCAAGCGAAATGTTTCGGGTTGATTCCACAACCAGGTCATACCATAGATTTTAAAAAAACGGTATTGGCTGTTCCTTTGCCAAGAGCTCAGCATTTAAACTCAATGTCGGGAATTTTTAAATGAGATTGAAAACCGAGGTCCCATTTCGCTGCACGTAAACGAACCCTCATTGCACTGGTGGCACCCCATAGAACAGACCAAAATGTGTTGCGCTTCATCTAAAGCAGGTGACACCTCAAAATAAAGGAAATATTCCTAAAGAGATATATAACAACAAAAATCCTGCACTGGACAACACACTATCAACTGAAACAAACTCTTCACTGCTTATATATAAAAACAAATAGAATGTCCAGGAAACAGATACAAATCCGATAAACTATTGACAAACACGAACCTCTGGAAACCAAGAGGTGGGATCAGGAGCCATGGAGGATTAAGCATCCCAGTTGACCGGTCTCACCCGCCGTGAGTCCAGATTCAAGTCCAAATGAAATATCTAAGGATCGAATACTTGTCAAAATTGTTACAGACGTCTCAACAGGTACAAAATATGTAAACAGACTCGCTATAAAACAGAATTCAGTTTGTAGAAAATTTGAGAAATATGTAATACTTACAGAGTTTTTAAATTTTTGACATACTGAAATGTATTCACTTTTAAGTCTTCTAGACGGTTGTTTTTTAGACTCCTGAAATATAGAGGACCAGAATAACCGTCATATGTTATCAACGTGACATTTATCTGTACACTTATCTGAGTAGAAAACAATATAATCACTCACATAAAATAGATATCAAGTGTACTTCGATGTTCATTTGAGTGACGTATCATTGTCGTCTCTTGCGTTGACATTTTCTACTTTTCAAGAACTAATGGATCGGTTTCAGCAATGCATGACAGGATCTATCCCAGGTAAAACAACACAACATCTGGCTAGGACTCTAGGTGCCCAATAGGACCAACACTTGTGCCGATTGAATCATGCACAATGCTGTGTTTCTCCAGTCTGACAGTAAGGCAGGCAGATTCAATAGAACATGGCAATGGTATTCATAATTGTGTGGGAAGACCGTTTACATTATATCATTTATACCGAACACACATGCGCAAGAGGACGAAACAGATCATGAATGCTAACTTAAGATTTTGGCTCAGATGAGGTTAAAGTTGATTTGATTCAAAACATTATTTATGTACGTAATGGAGTATAAAAATGATTTATATTACCACCACGATGGTACTTACAGCAAGTCTAGATTGGACAAACCACTGAAAGCGTTTGCTTCAATGCTGGTCAACTTGTTGCGTCCAAGATAGCTAAAAGTATAATGTAACGATGACTAATGTATCAGACTGTCTAATAAATAACCATAATAAAGATAAAACTGTAAAAAGGAAATACATAAAAGTAATATTCATTAAATGACTAGATTCAAAAATATCCATTATGGACTATTTGTATCAAAGTTTTGAAAGCCTAAGTTCAACAGTTCGGTCTATACCTTTCTTTTGATAACTACAGACAAACACTATCCAAAACAAACAAATAAAATATAATATTATATTTGATTATGATTTTTGAGTTTTACGCCATGCTTTTTAAGGTGGCGGGTGGTTTTTGTGAATTGGTGAAGGAGTGAACCAGATTGCATTGCCCCAAGAATAGTCCACCAGTCCTGTGCAAGTAAACACAGCTAAGGTTCCAGCGGGCGTGAACCTGCTTGTCCAGGCTAGAATTCGTTTTATCTCAAAATTCAAATTTAAATTCGGCTGGCAAAGATTTTTTGCAGGTTACCTCGAAAAAAACTTACTCAGCTGAGTATTCGATTTATTTAATGGAGCCGGCCTTGCTCAGTCGGTAGCGCGCTCGACTCTGGATCGTTAGGTCGTGAGTTCGAGTCCCGCCGGCGGCAGGTTGGTTTCCTGTCTTTCGGATGAGACAGTAAAAGCTGGAGGTCTCGTGTCACAGTAAGTGTCGGCACGTTAAAGAACCCTCACTGCTCAATGACCGTAAGTCCCGAGCATAGGCCGCCGGCTGTACTCGAACTCACGACCTCAAGATCAAGAGTCGAGCGCGCTAACGACTGAGCCAGGCCGGCTCGAGTGTAAGTTCTCACTGTCGTCTTCGTGTTCTATTTCAATCCAATAAGAACCACTCGTAGTTGTACCAGATATATTGTTCGAGAGAGAGAGAGAGAGAGAAGAGAGAGAGAGAGAGAGAGAGAGAGAGAGATAGAGAGAGAGAGCACAACACCTTGAAAATAAAATGTTTTAATATGTATGTAATTAAACAATGACTTATAAGGCCAAACAAAAATATGTCTGTTTAGGGTTTCCAGACCGACCCTTTTTTCGCCGATCCTGCACCATTTTATCTGTAAAATAAAAAGTAAAATCGGTAAATTTGATACCTTTAATTTCCGGGAAAAAATCGGAATTTCGTTTCGGTAATAGAACGTACATTTCAAGAATCAGTAAAGCGTTTGAATTAAACGGGTGGTATTGCGTTATTTTAAGCGTATCCGAAACCTTGGTTATAAACAAGCAGCATGGAGGCAACGAGTGTTGTCGCCGTTACATTTAACAGATACACACACCAGGAGACTAGATCGATTGTCTCAGCGCTTCCAGAGAGAATAATAATAGCTACAGAATTATTCAAACAAAATCACGGTGAAGTACAGTAAAATGTAAAACTAAATTAGCAGCTAAAGATAGTTTCGAAATAGATGGCAACATATCGATCGGAGACTTAATAAAAAACTTTGGTATGCGTTCACGTGTTCCAAAACGCAGAGGGAAGACGAATTTGCTAGTATATCAAGCTCTATACAGACAGCAGTAGAGAAAGCCACCAGGAAGACTAATGATGTGTTCTAAGTGTTGATGGTATGAAATGCATTGAGTTCACGTGTTCCAAAACGCAGAAGGAAGACGAATTTGCTAGTATATCAAGCTCTATACAGACAGCAGTAGAAAAAGCCACCAGGAAGACTAATGATGCGTTCCAAGTGTTGATGGCTGGTGGTCGGATCTACCCGACCCTTAAACGTAAAAGGTACATTAAGAATCATAAAAGATGTCCAAAGTTCCCTTATCATTATTCCACTAGATAGATATCCTCCTTCACACCTGTCAAATAATAAAACATACATGTACAATCAAATGAACAAGACAATCCATTGACAGCTGGCATTCAAAGTAAAGGTAATGCATCAGTACCTGTAGAGGTTAGCCAGGTACTGATTACCTTTTTCAGACTAACCTCAAGTTTTCAATATTTATTTAAGTAGACATGAATATATTTTTCTTGGGTTTATATGAACATTTATAAAAATAACATTGCCTAATATTTATGAATCAAGATCTTTTGAATGTTTAAAAAACACATACTAGAAAGTATAAAAATCATCTGCATGTTTTCGGAAGCAAAGGCAAACAAATTTGATACGAATGCACCCCGACCACCAGCCATCAAAACTTGGAACGCATCATTAGTCTTCCTGGTGGCATTCTCTACTGCTTTCTGTATAGAGCTTGATATACTAGCATAAATCTGTATCATAATTATGCTGTGTAGGCAAAAGATACCTATATCAGCCGAGGTCAAATACTAGGGTTGACATTGGATGAGGGTGATATAGCATGTGATACAGGTTTTGCATGTTCTTTACACTTTATCAAATTTTTCAACAGTAGAGATCCATACAGATTACCTAGAATTACGATTAGGGTTGTGATAAAAGTCAATATTAATTTATAAAAACAATTACACGATTAATCAAACCCAAAACAATACGATTTTAACCAATGAAATACTGATTACAAAATCATTATGTAATAAACAATTATATCATCATTAATACTTTTATTTTGTGATAAATATATTTATAATATATTTAGTAATATATACAAGGTTTCATTATACCTTATGAACGCAATACCTCTGAAACTGCTGATACGCTCCTGTCCTTCGGACTGAGACAGTAAAAACCGAGGTCCCGTGTCACAGTGAGTGTCGGCACGTTAAAGAACCCTCACTGCTCAATGGCCATAAGTGTCGAGCATGGGCCAAAATTTGAAGCCCTTCACCGGCATTGGTGACGTCTCCATATGAGTGAAAGATTCTTGAGTGGGACGTTAAACAACAATAAACAAACAAAAAATAAACTGAAACTGCTTGACGTATTTCTATATATTGCTGAAACCAGATGAGCATATTATACCTCCTATCAGTATATGCTTCATTTATTTAAATTTTTGTATTCACCTTCTTATGATGGCATAGTGTTACCCTTGACTGTCTTATGTCACACCTTTGTTAAGGTCTTTATTTAAATCCATATTTCAGGTACTTCATGAAACACACCAATGATAAATGGAAAGTAGATTTGTCTTGGGCAGTAGGTCACCACCGACTATGAATTAATTGTGACCTATATTTTGTGGAAGATCATCATTAGTTTCAGTTCTTAGTTTAAGTCCTTATCTCAGATATTACACGTAAGACACCAATGAAAGGAGATTTGTTTTAATTAGGTCACCAGTTACTATGAATAAGTTCATTATGACCTATATTTTATGCATGATTTTGTTAAGGTTTTATTTTGTGTCAAAAATAGTCAAACAAATATTTCCAAAATTAGAGATGTGCAGCAGGTGGGATTTGTATGGCTCATACACACACTGCCTAGTTGATTTTTAACTCTCCATCAACTTGGAAAGTTAGTGTCAGTCGTTGGTCTGGCATGTATATATGTTTCTACCTTAATAATTTCTACAGAGCAAAGATTTGAAAACACTTTAATTAAAAATCAAATGCTATACACATCATCATCTGTTCTACATAAATAGCAGTAACTTGCATGCAATTTCAATTTCAACATAAAACATTGACAAAAGAATATTAATCATGAAAATTATTTCTTTGTATTTATTGTTGTTATAAATTTTGATGTACAAAACTACCCGTGAAAGACATGCTCCAAAATTAATATCATTTTAAAACCTATCTGATATAAAGGTACATGTATTTATGATTACAACCAAGATTGAATATCTATACTTGTATCAACATGACCATTGTAAACAAATGTCTGAAACCATGTCTCGGCATCTCTTGGGTCATATGCTCATTAGGTTTCTCAATACCTAAATCCATTCAACAGAAAGAGTAATTGATAATTGGTTTGAAGATACTGTAAACAAAACCTGTATCTGATGGCCAATAGCTCTGTGTAGGGGATAATTGGTCGAAAAATTCAATTTTTTAGACACGTTGAAGTGAAAAGATTAGGTCAATATCAGCAGAGATAAAAAGCACAAATTTAAAATGCTTTGTCCATGTCTTGGCATCGTTGATTTTTCAGGTCAAATCATAAATTTCCTAATTCAATTTTAGAACTTAGAAGCATTGGATTATTCTGATTAATCATGCCTATTATTATAATAATAATAATTATTATTATTATTATTATTTATTTATTTATTTATTTGGTGTGTTGCACTATAACTATATTTAGCCAGTTCAGGTTCCAGCATCTCACCGCCAGGAGTCTCAACTGAACTGGAGAAAGTTCATAGTCCCTAGGGTCTCTGATGAAGCGCTTGTACGTCTCGTAAAAGTCTTTTTTCATGGCATATTGTACCTGAAAACAGCAAAGACAGAGTCTTTCTTCACCTGGTTGTCTCTGGTTGCGAAAAATATCAGATAAAATAAATATTTCCTTTTATCTACTATACCAACTGTTGCAAAAAATCTTTGATAGTTGAAGATCAAACAATTTTTGTTGTTCTGGCCTTACATGAAAAAGTTCATGATGTAAGCTAGAGCCCCATTATAGGCTGTTATACAACAATTATTTCTGTTTGCAAACAAATGTAATCAGACCAACAGTTCCTGAGATTATTTTAGAAATGAAAAGTTGATGGATGACAGTTCACTCGGCCCTACTCTACCCTACCATCTCCTCACAACTGTTTATGGTGTTGGTAATTTTCAGTGCTGTTAAGATTAACAGACAATACTTTTTACTTCCCTCGCCTTCTTTGCTGCACTGCCATCAAGACTGGATTTTAACTACAAAGAAGAACAATATATTATAGTGATAGTCTGAGCCATAGAAGATCATGAATTTCAAAATGAATTTGCAAATCAACCATTCGTCAAAATAAAAATATTTTATCTTTATAATTAAAAAAGAAAAATGTGTATACTATATCTTTTCTACAAACATTTTTCTTTGTTTGATCGCTTCAGTTTTTAAAAATATTACTTGTCCACCCGTGTTCAAGTTGCTGGCAATAGTAATCAACATTTGTTTTACATGTATATGAAGTATAAATAGTACAATTATTATTTTTAGATTCTGTAAAAGTTGACTAAAATGAAAAATATATATATCGCTACATGTATATTATATAACAATCACAGAACACATTACTTGTTCAGTCTACATGTTAACTAAATACAGCAAATAAATGTTGTAATGGGAAATTAAGTAGGCATATACCTACTAGCACTTTCCTTGGTAGGTAATGACAATCCAAAAACACTGATTATGTAATAGGTAAACTTAGAATATGTCATTTCTGAATGCCCATATCGTAGCCTATAGGTAAACTGCTACATGTGACAGTTAACTAAACATACCAGACATTCTGAATTAAAAAAAAAAAACACTGGTCAACTGGACCAGTGAATTAAGGAATTTCACTGGTCAAAGAATGTTTTACTGGTCTGTATATATAGATACACAATTGAAAAAAAATGGAAAAGTACTGGTCATATGGACCAGTTATCAGATAATTTCAGCGGACTTTTGTGAAATGTACCAGTTTTTCAAAAACAAAGACATTCCTGGAAATCATGTGTTTTATGTTAACGTATTCAACATCGATGATAATAATTAATTCCGAATAATCATTTAATTATTAGTATGACATTGGTAGACGAAGTTCTACCTATGTAGGACCGCTTATGTACATGTGCCAGGATTGATTACTTGTCTCACTATCAGAAAATTATTTTTATCACCGCAATTACACTGATAAAATGTGAAATAAAAATGATAACGGTCGTAACTTTACCCGAATAGAAAGTAGTAATGAATATGACACCGATTGACACGCATGCTACTAACAGCCAGTGGCTGCCACTTATGTCAGTGAAAATAAAACAAATCAATTGTAAGTCTTGAAAATATCTCATGTTATGGACAAAAGCTAAAAAAAAGAACATAAATTTGAATGCAATTAACATTTGGTAGGATTTTGTAAAGATTCCAGGCCGAATTATATAAACCATGAAAAATTAAGTCACATAGGAATCTTCACTGCAGTAATAATGATAATAACTGAACAAATATTACTTCTAAAAAAAATAAGTAATTAAGAATATTCGATTCTTTAAATGTCTTTGATTTTGATAATTTATTGATGTTGGCTATAGAAAGAGTTGTTAGGAAAATTTCAAGAGAGCGTCATTACATTTTTAATTGGAATGCAGATTAATTTTCTAAATTGGAAATTCTCTTTTTTCTAATTTTAGTTTACAAAAACGTAATTTATTATAGCCTGCTTGTTAATATTCTAAGTTAGAGAAGAATGTTAAATCTGGCCAACGAAAATTAAAATTGGCAAATGACTTTATCATTCTTGTATTCTTGAATATTTCTGTATCTTAAACATTGCCTGATGATGATTTGATATCGACGATGTTCGGATATAATTGGCACCTGCAATTCGAGAACCCTAATTACGTCTATCGATATAGTTCATAAAATGTGTCGCCATGTTGATGATCAACATCTGATTGTATGACAGCGCCATCTAGGTACGGCAGACCTCAATACAGCCCGTAAAATTCACCCAGTGCAAACATGCATAAATATTGGGTTGCCCCAATCAAATTAAGGGTCATGATAAGAAAATTACGTATCATTGGCCTGCAAAATCAGGACATAATCTGATAGATGATACCAATTAAAACATGTATTCTGCTCTGGCCTATGCCAGTGTAATAACTATTATATAATGTTGCAGTGTTGAAGTAAGGTATTACTTGGGACGAATTCACCCGATGATTGACTCTATTTTGCCAAAATGATTCTCCGGGAAACAATACAAAATCAATTAACTTAACAATTCCTATTTGATGATATATCTAACATAAAAAACTAAAGATATTACCATTTGTTTTCCGTATGAGGATAAGGCAGCCATTTTCCCTTTCCGTCAGTATCTGGAATGCATTGGACGGTTACGCTGGAAGAGGGTGTACCTCGAAATCGCCCGAAAAGTATCGAACTTACAAGTTTGACTTGCATGATTTTTAAATAAATATATGGTACGTTGAATACCGATTATTTTGTTTATAATTAAAGAACAAAAAAAATCAACATAGTTCTGAAGCTTGGTAATAATAAAAGAAATCAAATAAAAATATATCGATGTATAGACAATTTTAAGCAAAAGTCAAGTTTTGCTTCGGTCCCCATAATGCAGGATTTTAAGTATCATCAAGGATACACAGCGAATTATTTAGATTTAAATTCGATGTGCTTCAGTAATTTAAAGAAAATAAAACATTTTTACATTAATATTTTCCATATAAATGATACTTACACAAAATCCAGATGCAACAAAAAGAAATACATAGCTTAAAATTACTGTTGAAATATTAGGGGGACCATGTTTGGAACCCTTAATCCATCGGCTTTCTTAATGACCATATAAGTATACTTGGTACAAATAATGTATATAATATAATATAATAATATATATAATGTAATTACAACAAGGGTTTAAATCACCGTACCATCTAAATTAGTCATGGATTTACAATAATGCATTTTTAAGTGAATTGAAATTGAGAAATCATTGCTATGTATAAGTCTAATGGTAATGAACCTACTGTCTTTACAAGTCATTCCGCTGTACCCAGGATCACATCCTAACATGCATACACCTGTATGTCGTTCACATGTTGTACTGTTAAAACAATTGCCACAGGTATCAGCACAGTTTGGTCCAAATGTACCACTCTCACAGACTGTAATATATTAATTCAACTTATATTCAGTAAGCACGGATACTGACACTAAAAATTGTTTATTTTTATATGATTTATACGTTTATAATGTGTAATTATGTAATAAAATAACCCGAGAAAAGGGTTGCTGTCGTTTTGTGTAATACTTTATACATTTAATACATTATACTGCAACCATTTAATCATTTATCTTTAAACTAAGACGGGCTACTCATGAATCACATGCACATACACACATAAACACACTTACACACATAAAGACAGCCATACGCACATAAACACACATACACACATTACCAAACACATACACATGAACACACATAAACACACACACATACATACACATAAACACACAAATACACACACATACACACATAAACAGATACACAGACACTTACACAAATACACACACATACATAAACAGATACACAGACACTTAAACTAATACACACAAACATATATATATATATATATAACCCTACCTTTTGTACAATCTATTCCTCGGTATCCAGCAATACATCCCACAGTGCACATACCTATCTGGGTGTCACATGATGTACTTGTAAGACAATATCCACAGTTATAAACACAGTCTGCTGTGCATGTTCCATTCTCGCACACTGTAATGTTATTAATCGTTCAACTAAAACATATATAATAAACAATCTAAACTAAATAACACCCACATCAGCACGCACACACACAGATTTATATATATATATATATATATATATATATATATATTATATATATATATATATATATATATATATATATATATGTCACAGATGTTAATACATATAAAATATAAACAGTAAATAGTAAGATCCACCCCACATACAATTTGTATATGTATACAGTTTTACTGTGGTCATTAGACATTTAAATCTAAGCTACACCGTGATTACTGTTAGTGAACTGTGTTCTGTCAGGTGTGATGTCCAGTGTTTGTCCTGTAAGAGTTCTGTCTGAAATGTCCATGAGGTACATATTAAATCCTGTGTTTTCATTGGTTGAGAGTGATTAGTGCGAATGTTTGAATGAAATAATTCCTGCCTAATTCACCCTTTTCTATCATTTCTGATATGGTTTTACAACCTACCAGATGTAAATTCTCCAGCTAAAAAAAACATTCTATCATCAACATTTTTACAAATTTGAGATAGGAAAATCTAAGTGGTAAGTTTTAATTTTAAACTTATAAGATTTATTTAAATTCTATAAAGCTTATATAAATATATTTTAAAGTTTATAATATTTCTAAAGAATTAAATAATTCTTTATAATTATATAGAATTATTTATAATAACTACGTATAGTAAGTAATCAAATGTAAATTTATCGTATATGTTAATAATTTACGTAATGAGTGAGTGTGTGAAAGGAGTTTTATTTTATTTTTAGGTTTATTTATTGTAATATACAATAAACATTGATACAGAAAACCCAGTTTTCTGGATATTTTGTCCAAGGAACTAGAGACCCCGTGACATATATATATATATATATATATATATATATATATATATATATATAATATATATTATAATATATATAATATATATATATATAATATATATATATATATATATATATATATTATATATATATATATATATATATATATATATATATATATATATCTTCAGGACGCCTAGTAAATAATACACCAATACACACATATGGTGTACATTTGATTGACAAGACTCACTGGAACTTCAGACAACTGTATTTTCGACAATATCAACTTAACTACCCCAACCAACAATACATACTTAGTCCCTGCAAGAAAACGTACATACAATTATGTGCATCAAGAATGGTTTGATCTCGAAAATAATACTCTCAGTCAGTTTAACAATCTATATTGAACAAACTATTTAACAACGCAGATGGTGGTAACCGTAATGGTATGTGAATTTCATTTGCGAAATGCAGATTTGACAGTGTACTATAACTTGTTGTGACAACAATTAATCCTTCAATGCGTAAGTATCTAGACACATACTTTTACTTCTTGTGAGAGCAGTTTATCAATAATCCTTCATACCTGAAGTATATAGGTGGTATGCTCTATTTTATTGTTTAGACTAATTAATGACCTGTAGGATGTAAGGAGTTGTCTGTCTACGCTATACGATTTGATGGCAAAATGTGCAGGTCCTAGTATTTCATAAAAGTATTTATCTTTGCCAATATTTTATGGTGTAATATAAAAGTATTGTAAGTAGATTTATACCGTTTCGCACGGCAACTTGTAGTATCTTATTCTCGTGTAAATGGGTCATTAGTTGAAAAGTTTCGTTCAATGCACGGAACGCCTCAGCTGTGCCGAATTCCTGTAACATGGTACACATGACCTCAAACACTACTATCACATTCGACTGACTGAAAATAACAAATCAATATTTAAGTCACATCCAATATTTTCTAATTCACAAAAGTGTATATAGTGTTGGTATTGTTTTGTTCTGAATTTGAAAGTAAATAGAACAATAACATTCATGCTGGTACGTGAGGTTATACACAGTGTTGTCAATTGTCAAGTTTCATCAATGTATGATTTTGTTGTAATATATCTTATACAATACCCACCTATGTGTATTTTACTTGATGTCAAAACAGTTTGCAACAAATTCAAGTTTTACATACAAAACCCCTTTCTTTGCCATATGGTGTCTGATCGGTATCATAATGAATAGTTAGAGAACGTCATCGTTTAAAAACACGTACCGGCAAACACTAAATGGTGTTCAGATCTGTTGACTTTTGGGATTTAAATAAACCGAAATGAAATTGTCGTTGTTAACACCTAATATAATTGAATAAGTAATCTGACTTCGTAAAACAGTTACTGATATTGTTTATATTTAACATATTCAGATAAAAACTACAATAAGCTTGATTCAGATTGTACTTATAAACATTCAAATGTTGCTTCTCAAACTTCCCTCTTCAGACAGAATTTGTCGATGGTTCTTCATACGGAAAATGTTAGTAACGACAGTTTCCGTCTTAAAAACCACCGTGGTGAAAACGCTAACGGAATAAAGCAAACATTAACATGAAATTGTGATATATGCTCTATACTTTTCTGAACAGACACTCACACACACACAAACTCTTGTCCTTTCTGTGGTTCGAACCCTCGATCTAAGGCACCAATCGCCTGATTAACATGCACGCCGTCCTATGCATAGATGACCAAGTTGTTAGGAAGTTATGCATTGGAGTCAGGCGATTGGTGTCGTAGATCAAAGGTTATAGATAGGATAGAGTTATATTTCTTAGGAGCATGTTTAAAATCCGTATATTCTGTTAAAATGTGATTAATTGTCAGTCTAGAGTCACATGCTATACATTTCGATGGCTCTTATTTGAATATATATATATATATATATATATATATATATATATATATATATATATATATATATATATATATATATATATAAATGTGTGTGTGTGTGTGTGTGTGTGTGTGTGTGTGTATGTGTGTGTGCGTGTGTGTGTGTGACATAACTGTGACCAGAACGAAGTCTGGTCAGAGTAACCTCATCTTTTCTATTACTAGTGCACACTGGTAGGTTATTCACAAATTTAGTGTTCATCATATGTAATTTATTGACAATTTGTAGATCCCATGTTGTTGAAACGCTATGGTCAAGTAATCTGCAATAGATGGTTTAACATCTGTGCAAGGAATTTTATTTTCATACTGTAAATTTCTTGTTACTAATTTCGCATTTTCCTTAGCTTTGGTATTTCCTTTTATGCCCATGTGGCTAGGATCTCAACAAAAGACACATTCAGAAACTGTGTCATTTTCTCAGTCCGAAATCAATTGAAAGTGTAAACCTTTCTAATAACATAATATGTAGGTAAAGACTTATTTATAAGCTGCTGCAAATTTTGACCTGTGCTATATCAATGCATTACATAAAAGAGGACCAATGTCTTTTCATGATCTAAGATGGTTTCTTTTTTTTTGTCTTGAGTGGTTTGTGCGTGAACAACAACTTTATGTTTCAAAAGAAGAATGATACTCAGAACCTTGCGGTATGCCATGTTTTGTTAACATGGTTGACGTTAGTAATCGGAAGACATAAACAGATTAGAAGTTACAGTGAATACAAAGTTTTAAAAACTTACCTAAATGTCCTGAAATTCACATCACAGGAAGCTGGAAATCCTGTTATGTTGTCTACTGTTGATTTGACCTTAATGAAAATAAGATATTGAATTAAATTAAGACTTAACGATTCTTAGTTAATATATTTCCGGTCGTCCTAACAATCGTAATATACAGACATACTCAATGTTTCTCAATCCTGTGGATTTAGATTATCGTTATTCAGAACAATTCAAAATTCCACGTAAAATGACGTCGTTGAATGATATTGTATTTACCATAGTAACATGTGTCGCATCTTGGTCATGTTCACAATGTGCCGTCGACAGCAAATTGTGTGACCATTTAATTTTAAATATGCACTTTATCAAAGAAGCCATATTTAACCAGAAGTTACATCCAGGAAATAATGATGATCTTTCACACACGCACGCACGCACGCACGCGCGCGCGCACACACACTCTCTCTCTCTCTCTCTCTCTCTCTCTCTCTCTCTCTCTCTCTCTCTCTCTTTCTCTCTCTCTCTCTCTCTCTCTCTCTCTCTCTCTCTCTCTCTCTCTCTCTCTCTCTCTCTCTCTCTCTCTCTCTCTCTCTCTCTCTCTCTCTCTCTCTCTCTCTCTCTCGCGCGATTACAATATGCCAATACAAAGGATCAAAATTACAAATTTCACCTCCCAAGTTAAAGCGTTTCCATAGCTTGAGTGTTTATGGAAATCTCGGATTTGTTCTTGTGCCACAGGGTCATTGTGTACTTCAATTAGCACTGTATAATTCCGTTGTGTGGTATGGACTGAAAATTATAAAATTATAAAATTGCAATATTAACTATAGCATTTGGGTTAGTAAAATAATACAATTTTGCTGTGGGCTTCCGTGGACAAGAGGTTAGAGCATTGCGATTTAAATCACAAGGCCTCTCACATCTGGTTCGAATCCCGCTAGGTTCGTTTCTAATTATGTAGGAAAGTTTGCCAGTTTACTTGTGGAAGGTAGTTGGTCTTTACCCGGGTAAACGGGGTTTCTCCCCCACAAATAAAAATGGACGCCATTATATGACTAATATAGTAGTGCGTAAAAAAAATCAAATAAAATCAACACTAAACAGTTCTGCTGATAAATGTGCTCTGATGTTGTTGACAGCCTAGAATAATAAAGCTAATGACAGTGTGGTTAACGGGAAGTCTATGCTACCAACTAATTTTATAATGGTAGTTGATGTTCAATTCACAACAACTAGACATAAGTTTTTTTTATTGCTGTTCCCTACTTCACACCCGCCACGAATTTTCACATATATGGAAATGTCACCAGTTTCAAATGAATCGCAGGAAGTCTGAACCCGTGCAATGCGCTGCGGTCAATACAGTAAGAATTGAAATACGTCATCCCTACCGTGACATGAGACCTGGTATTAATGTTCCCTCGAGATATCG
>BROG01001417.1:0-57765 GCA_030159075.1 Atrina japonica | reverse complement strand
TAAACAAATAAGGAATTTTCATCACAAAAATTAATCTTTCTGTTTAAATTGATGAATCTTTTAATTTCTAATTCAAAAAATTTAAATAAAATTATATAATTCAACTGTATTCAATTCTTGTTTAACAGTGAAAATTCTATTGAAATATTATAAGAAATGGCTTCACAATATATTTTTTTTTTGGAAAAATTGTTGTTTTATATGAAATATATAGTAAAAATGATAATATCTATAAACTTTGGCAAGTGGCTGTATTTTCATGTTTTTGGGGTTTTACATTTAATGAAAAAAATTCAAATTTGACCTCTGTGTGTCTAATGAAATTTTCTTTGAGTTAACTGAAATCAATAAATATATAGCATATTGCGTGAAATTTGAAATGACATTGGAAAATCAAATTCAATTTTAAAGTATCATTTTCCAAAAAGTTTTTACAAATTACATGTAAAAAAAAAAATGCTAAATGTCTGCCATTTAGTGGTGTAAATTTTTAGAAAATCTGACCGATATTAAATCTAGGAGAATATTTTGAAAAAAAATTGGTTTATATAATTATATAGGTGGAATATATCTTGGAAACTCATGGCACAGTGCCATACACTGTCACAGGAAATGTACATGATTTACAAGGAATAAAATATGTCAATTTTAAATATGTTTTAAGAACATTACAGATACAAAGTTTTAATCACCAATGATTTTTGCCAAATGTGAATGTGGCAAAAAATGCTGTGAATGCTAGATTACTGACAAATTGCCAAAATTACTGAAAGAAATCATTGAAATTGCTGAAATGAAAACTCAAAAAAGGGGTAAACACCTCTGATATCCTGATTTCCATCAAATAGAACTAATCTTAGATGAAAACTAATAATTTCATTGTCCTGACCTAATTCTTATTTTATATTTTTAGGAAAGGATCACTGATCTACAGAAGTACGTTGAGGCCCTGAAACAGGAGAATTCTCAACTGAGTGGAAATACTGCTCGATCTCAAGATTCCTCAGGCTCAGGATCTAGTGGCATTAGAAGGGTCAGTACAAACTATTGTCCTCATATTTGTTTATTTGCAATCTGTTACTGCCTTCCACTGGTGTAGGATGTACGTTGTAAAAATCTTTTGATAATTTTAAATTTCTTTTCAAACCGTATAAAGGTCATATACTTCCAAATTTTGTTTGTATCATCTCCACAACTAAAGTAACAAATTGTAAAGTTCATGACCCATGGTCAGAGGGTTTGTAGTTAGGGTAGGGTTTTTGATGATCATGACCAGTTTGACCTCTTCTGCCTTCTGTTTTTATAACACCCACCACCAACACCCCCCGCACCCAAATGGATTGGGGAGACATGGGTTTTGCCATTGTTGTCTGTCTGTTACAAAATCTTGTCCAGACTAAATATTTCCAACCCTTGCATTCAAACTTTAATATGCTATTGGTCATAAGGTAAAATAAGCTGTGAATTAATCTTCTTCTAGTTGCGATTCTAAAAACTAATCAGACATTTTCTCTGTTCTTTCTCGTATAGTTCGGTGAAAGCGGAAAGTCAACAAGGGAGCTGGAGAAAACCATAGCTTTGTTGAAGAAAGTTGTGGAAAGAATACAGAATGAAAATGAAGAACTGAAGAAAGCTCCACATATAGCCGGAAGTGAGGAGATCCGCAATCTTACATTAGAAAATGAAGGTCTGAAGGTATGTAATAAAACAAGACTGTGGTTTTACATGCTGCGCAAGAATTTTTCATTTATATTGAGCTGTCACAAGCTTTAGGTGATGTTCTACAAATTTTGACCTGTGCTATGGACTGATGCCAATGCAATGAGGGTTCTTTTTTGTGCCACGCCTTCTGCGACCTTGGTTTACAGTCTCATCTGGAAGACTCATGACTTTCACTTTGTGTGCTGAGCACTTGGTGAAGGAACAGTCACTACCATTTTTAAAGTCTTTGGTATTATTCGATCTGGGAATCGAGTCGGGAAGCTTCCACTTACTACATAATTTTTAATACTTTGACTGACAAAATCTCCAAAGAATGAAGATGGATGTTTTACATAGATTTGAAAATATCAATAAGTATTCATTTTTAAGAAAAATGGATTTTTTTATTTAAGTATTAGATTATTTTCAAGTAGTGAGTACAGTGGAATCTTTGTTATCTTGAAATTTGCGGGATCAGCGCTATTACCTCAAGATATCCTGAATTTGAGACAAACAAAATTTTGGTTACAAAATCATAGTCTAAGTCAGATTGAGCGTGTCCATTAGTTTTGGCTGATTAAAATAAAATGGTTGATTCTTACCTCTTAATTTTAACATAGCGGTATTCTATGTAAACTAAGTAATTTATCTGTGCAAATGACATATGAAATTAATTCTTTTTGTTGGAGATATTCACACTCAAATTACCCTTAGGCAATTTAGCATTGGCAATGACGGCGATTTGTTGAAGCTAGAAAACGGAAGTGAAAGAAGGGGAGCAATTATTTTATCAGACTGAATGTAGGATAAAATTGTCCCATTATAACTATACAGTTTTTGGAGTTATTCCCCTTCAATGGCTCTTTTATTGGAAAAATATAAGTGCTTGTCACATGACCCAGTTTATTGACATGGCATGGCCAACACAGAGATTCTCGTAGGGAAAGTTTTTTCATGAATTGAAACGATCAAACAGGGAAAACAGTCTGGGGATAAGATATAGATTATACTTTTTTGTTTTCCACTGATACCAGCATTTTTTTAGAATTCAGACCAAAAATAGCTATATAAATCAACTTTTAAATTTTCTATCTAATGTGACGTAGACTATAACACATTTTTTCGATCCGTTAAAATCAGGACTCACTGTTCAACTTTGACATAATCGCGATTTCGAAATAAAGCGATTCCACTGTGTTTTGCGTCCTGGACTACAGTCTCAATGATTTTTTTTTTCTGTAGAGGAAATACGTCAATTTTATTATTTTGCTTTGATTTTTTGTCAAATACATGTAGATAGGGGTTCAGATTTGTTTTGTAATATTTAAGAAAGAAAAAAATTTATCTCTTACTTCAGAGCCAATTAGAAGAGCTACGTTTGAAAGTAGGTGCTACACTCAGTGAACGATACACGAGCACTCAGAAAGGAACCGCTAAAATGATGAGTGACTATGAGAAGATGAGAAAAGACTTAATGAAAGTATGTATCGCTGTATAAGGAGAAATCTTACCAAACATTTTCTTTGACATGCGCTAATATTGGCAATATTTAAATATGGATACAAACACTTGAGTTATTGGTGCCTTACGTCTAGAGCTCTTTATTTCAACTGCATGAAATTATTTCTAGTTGTCAGAATTGAATTCAAAAAATAAATTGTGTATAATATGTGAAGTAAACACAAAACTGATTGACTTGGGACAAATGAAGTATGTATGACAAATTGACAAGGGACAAATGAAGTATGTATGACAAATTGACTTGGGGAAAAATAAAGTATGTATAACAAATTGACTTGGGACAAATGAAGTATGTATGACAAATTGACAAACTTGGGGAAAAATAAAGTATGTATAACAAATTGACTTGGGGAAAAATAAAGTATGTATAACAAATTGACTTGGGACAAATAAAGTATGTATAACAAATTGACTTGGGGAAAAATAAAGTATGTATAACAAATTGACTTGGGACAAATAAAGTATGTATAGGGAAAAATAAATATGACTTGGGGACAAATAAAGTATAAAGTATGGGACAAATAAAACGAAATGACTTGGGGAAAAAAATAAAGTATGTATAACAAATTTACTTGGGACAAATAAAGTATGTATAACAAATTGACTTGGGGCAAATAAAGTATGTATAACAAAATGACTAGGGACAAATAAAGTATGTATAACAAAATGACTTGGGACAAATAAAGTATGTATAACAAAATGACTTGAGACAAATAAAGTATGTATAACAAATTGACTTGGGACAAATAAAGTATGTATAACAAATTGACTTGGAACAAATGAAGTACATTTAACAAATTGACTTGGGACAAATGAAGTAAACATATTAAATATTTTGTAGAAGCAAGCATTCAGTTTCATAAGAAGCCATTTGTCACATTACAGTTGATGTTTGTTTAATAACTCTAGAGAGATTATTTATATTTGTATAAGGTTAAGTTAAATATGAGGGATAATTCATGTAATTTGGAAACATTGATAAACTTAACAGGAAATAGAAACCAATGAAAAGCTGAGAACAGAAATACGCAATTTGGAAGTTCAGAGAGCACAGCTAAGTAGTCAGTTACAAGACTCCAAATCCATGACTGCAATAGAAAAACCAGCATCCTCCTCCATGGAATCCAAAGGTTGGAAATCAGCAGTGGTGACAAGGATGTATGAAGGAAAGCTGAAAGACCTTGAGAAGGAACTGGACAAAAAGGTAACAATATGTTAATGTATCCAGTCTCTTACCTCCAGTCAGCATGGGCTCACACTAACGGGTCATACCAAAGAACAAAAAAAAAAAGTAATGTGACTGTTCCAATGTCAAATTCTCAGCATAGGACATTTAACAAATTGGGGAAGTCATATCTGTTCTGGAACACTTACCATTCATAACGTCTAGGCCAGTTCTAACCACGTTTTTTGTGAATGGTCCAGAAGTGGAACAAAAACGTGACCGACAAGTTGCAAAATATTTTCATCATAAATATTTTTTATTCTGAAAATTCATTATGTATGAAGGAAAGCTGAAAGACCTTTTTGGTTTCTGATGTATCAGTCACCTTTAGACAGCAGCCAACAAAAAATTTGAAAACGTTGTTTCTTGAGGAAATTAAAGACAAATTCATTGTTTTTTTTATTGTGAATGGTTTGAAACAAAAACGCTGATACTAAATTGAATCATGGGAAGGAACCCATCTCAGAACAGGTGCCATTGTGGCCACGGTCAGACACATTATCTTTGTTGGAACTGATTAGTACTAACTGGCCTGTTCCAGTGAATGGTTTACAGCCTTTGATGAAACTTAAAACCAAGCTCCAGTGTAGAAGCATGTAAAAACAACCATCAGTACATTGGCGTCAGTCCATAGCACAGGTCAAAATATGCTGCACTTCAACTAAAGCTGATGACATCATAAAATTGAATTTTTTTTGTCAGGATATCAACTACTGATCCTGAGAAAATCAGAATATTGAATACTCTTTATAAACTAGAGTAATACTATTCTTATACAGGAGTTTTTACCCAAACAATATGAAATTCAAAACTAAGCCAAAATTGACAAAATTAAGCCAATTATGAAGTTATGTGCCATTATTGTGGCAGCTGCCATAGGCATTTCAAATTGAATGGTACCATTATCTCTGTACAAGAACTAGGCCAATATAGAAAACAATGATTTCCATAAAGATGTAAATCTGACAGATATTAAAACGTCAAACACCACTAGAAGGCAAATATGGAAATCATTGATTAATAACTCTATATTATTCAATTTATTCATTTTTTCTGTTTTTTTTTTTCAGAATAAAATGCTCAATAACACAAAAACTTTACTTAAGGAAGCAGCAGAAAGAGAACACAGGTTACTGGAAGAAAGAGAAGAATTAAAGCAAAAGGTTACAAACTTTATATATCTCTATATACAGTGGAATCTTGTTATCTTGAAACTCACGGGACTGCCCCTTTTACTTCGAGAAATCCGGAATTCGAGATAACTGAAAATTTTAATTGATATATTATTCTACTTATAAAAATCAGGAGTGGTCTTTCCATTTTGACATATCCGGAATTTCGACTCATCCGATTTCGACATAACAAGATTCCACTGTATATATAACTTTATAACTACAATAAATGACCTTGTGACCTTTCAACTAACATGCCCCATCATTTGGCATCCATTGCTTGTTCGTTTAATCGAAACTGTTGAATAATTTGTGACTGAACTGTGCATGAATGATTCTTTCTGGGTAAATTGTAACCAGATTTTCTCCTTCACGATTTAAAAAACTTGCAGCCACCATATAACTGGAAAATTTTTGAGTGTGGCATGAAAAATCAAAGTGCATGAATGATCAATAGGGTATTTAGATTCAAGTTTTTGATTTACATGCAAATTGTCTGATAAACCGACATGGCTGCTGTTACTATATATAGAACAGGCATATATGTAGGTCATTTGAGCCATACAGGCCCAGGTGAGCAATACAAGCCCAGGTAAGGCTGTTGTTTGTAAAACGTTACCATAACATGCCCTGAAACTTGGATCACCCAAAACTTCAGAAAAAAGTGGCACAAATATTGGATCGGAAGTTTTGGAATTTTTCCCCAGTTTTCTATAATTGAAAACGTTGTGCTCCTTTTTTTATTGCTTACATTTTTGTGTAAAAGACTACATGTAAAACCTAAGTGGTATTTTGAGAGCAAGTTAACATCAGAATAATTTTTTTTTTTCAGAATGTCATTTTAGAGCGGTATCCACATGGAATGAAAGGATCAGATCCTAACATGACAAGGGACCTACAACAATCACGGTTAGTGCTGTATCATACACAGAACCTCTGGAATCCATGGGATCTATCTACGAGATCTTCCTAGTTTTTATGTGTCTAGTTGTATAATTGAGCCAGTGGCTGAGAAAAGGGTGCTGAGGAAAATTTGGGGGGAAATTGTGATTTTTATGTTTTTATACAGATTTGATAACTTATAATATGAGAAAGGGTTCAGGCAAGAGTAACGCTTTTTGTTTCCAGTGTGAAAAATCTACAAAATTTGAAATATTACGTCAGACAGAATTCCTTGTTTTCAAGCATTTCATTTGTTATGTTGAAAGGACCTTTTCTCAGCCACAGGCTCAAATATATTAACATGTAATGTATTTGCCAAACTCAATCCATTCAGTAAATAGCCTTTGAGCGGATATTTTTGGATCAATTACTTAATTCACTGCATTAAAAATCCCAATTTCCACTTTGCTGAAATTCTGATGAAAATTCAAAGTTGATCACGGTATTATCCTTGTTATACACCTTTCATATCACTTTGGTTAAAACGGTTGAGAAATGTCGAATTCAAAGTTCTAACAAGAAGTTGATGGGGAGAAAAACTAAGTTAAGCACCGGCTAATTACAATACTGTGGAATCTCCAGAATTCAAGATAACCAAAATTTTGATTAACATACAGTAAAACCTGCTTTAGCGGCCACCTGTGTATCAAGACAACCTGGTCACAAAGACCGTTTTTTGTTGTTCCCAATAATACCGTTTGTGTACAAATCAGCCTGTATATAAAGACCACCTCCCTATAAAGACTAGTTTTCTTGTGTCTCTAAGAAGGTCTTTATATACAAGTTCCACTAATTATATTTATCAATGAATCAAAATTGGGACAAACCATTCAAATAGAAGATTTTCTTTTTTATTAAATTATGGAAACTTTGTTTATCACTTCATCTAATTTTTGGAATTTTGTTTTTCAGATTAACAATAGAGCGGTTAGAAAATGAAAAGAAACAATTAAAACATGAATTAAATGTGCTTCAACAGCAAGCTGGAGTGAGTTCAGACAAGGTAATCATTTCTTATAATCAGTTTTGTAAGGTAAAGATTAAAAACAAAATTTGGTTAATGCTATCCTTTGTAATGCTGTATGCCTGAAAACGTTTGCTGCCATTCAATTTTCGCCATTTTCACCAATTAGATGAGAGGGCGAATCTAAATTGAAAGCGAAATGTTGTTTACATATATGCTCGTGGTGAATTTTTCCTCGAGTTCTAAATCTCTTTATAGAATTATCAAGAATTAAATACAATCCATTGATGTTGAATAGCGGTGTAAAGTGGTTTTGAGTTTACAGACGACTAGGTACTGTAAAACAAAGCAAAAATAGAGTTGTTGTGATCTATGCATTGATGCTCCTCTTCTCTGCAAAACTAGTTTATCAGCTTCAGATACGAGTCCACATAATTTCACTTGCTGGTTAGTTTGTCTAGGCTGTAAGTGTTTAATGTTTTTTTGGCCATTCAGGCCTTTGATTTTTTTTCTGTTTACAGAATATTACATTTTGCAAACATTTTGAAAAATCATAAACGCTAAATATTTCCAAATTTTCATATATTTTTTTTCAGATAACTGAAGATGTAATGAATAAAGCCACAGCCTATGATCGCCTGATGGATGAAAATGTGGAAACAAAGATGCAGCTAAAATCTATGTCCCTGGAAAAAGATAAACTGAGACTAGAGGTCGAAAGGGTAAGCATTGACTAAGTGATTTTTATGTCACCCAAATCACACATGTCATTCACTGCCATCAGTCATCTTACTAAGTGTGTAAACTTGAAATATATCCAACTGCCATGTTGGTGGTCTTCAAATTTGATATAAAGTATGGCTAGGATTAGGGTAAGAGTACTTGAGAATGTCATGACCTGTGGGTCAGGGGAATTGTAGTTAGGGCAAAGACTTGGTTGATTTATAACATTAGGGTGGAGATTCAGGTGACTAAGGATATAATTTTAGATATTGACAACCATAACGAAAAAAAAAGAAACCCAGATAAAATGAGGTATTTATGAATACTGCTTGTATTTTATCCAATGTGCTTTTTAAGATTATTACTCAAAATAAGGTAGGTAATTTCTTTTTGTCCTTATGTACTCGATTCTTTTCAGTATTTTTTTTCCCTATATTTTCAGTTGAAGAGAGAAATGTCACACTTTGGGCCAGATTTCTTTGAGGAGATAGAGGACCTCAAATTCAATTATAAACAAGCTTTAGAGAAGAATATATTATATGAGGAACGACTACAGCAACTAGGAAAGGCGTGATAACTTTAGTTGATCGTTACAGCACTGATCATTTCATAGAACAAAACATAGCTGCATCATAGATCTTCATTTTTTTTGGAGTTGTCTGACATTGAAGCAATGTATCTCAGGAGAAAAACACATGAAGATTTCTTAAGTCCCCACCAGATTTAAGGAAGGGCTTGTCTTATGAATGTCCCTTATTCAGCTGTCCATTCTTCTGCAATTACCTTGTCTGGGCCATTTCTCCCGTCATCACCTTGTTAACTCATCATACCTCTGAAAAACAATGGACTCTTCTGTAAATCAATGACTTAGACCAGTCCAAATGAATGGGTCATGTCCCACCATATTTGGTGCAAATACACATCTTTACGTATGGAGTGTAATGTTCAAATTTGCACTTCTGTTATCCTTAATTTTCAGAGATACCAATCTCTTTATTACAACTTTATTGTAAGAGACTTGGCTACCGTTTTTGTACCAGTTAAATTACAAACCTGGGGGGCTCTGTATTTTTCTGTATTTTTCTCTTTTTTTCATGTTTTAGTAAGCTATATAATGACAGTAGATGTTTTCAAATGGAGAACCCTGTCGATGGTTCCAAAATATTTTTATATAGTGCATTTATGATACAAGGATGCATTCTGAAATAGCAAGATAGGTTAAATGAATATTAGTTGCATTTTTACATGGATCTTAACTCATCAACCCTATAAAACAATGGACTCTTCTGTAAATCAATGACTTAGATCAGTTCAAGTGTGTCTGTAGGGGTAAATGGGTCAATTACAAAAACTGTGATAAAATATCTCCAACCAAAATTATTTATATATGAATAGAATCTCAATTATGGGTCTTCTACTTTGAAATCTCACTCTCTCTCTCTTTCTCTCTCTCTTAAAACATACACATACAAATTCCATTTATTGTCCATTCACAGTATGGGTTGTATAGATTGTAGATATTGTATTTATTGTTTGGAATGTTGCCAAGTATTTTAGAACATTGTACATTGTTTTTTCTATGGATCATGTTGATATTAAATACTTCGAAATAAAAAAAAAAACAACCAAGATTTTGTTTAGCCAATTGCAATTTTAATCAGCCAGGTAAATGAATATAGATACAAAATATGTTAGGTAATTTTATGCAACATGTTGACAAGACAAAAGTCCTAACATGTGTAGTACATATGGCACACTATTTCCTAGTCTGTATTTTTACTTGATTGGAAAAATTTTGAGACAGTTCTATTATTACCAATCCAGCATGCCTTTGCTCAGAATGTGTGAATTGTCAAAGGTAGTTATCTGATTGTGCAATGTTTTCTCTTTTGGTTACAAGAAGCATGCACCAAACATGATAAAAAAATCATTAGCAAGAAAATAGCCAAGTACAATATTGTTTAGCCAATCTTGAAAAAAAATTAGTCAATGCTTACATTGGCTAATGATGGGGTGAGACTTGTTTGGTAATAACCACAACGTGATGGTCAAAAGTATGATACACATTGAGTTCCTATTTAGGCCAAATATCAAAATAAAAAAATCTTTGAATGTGATACTAGATATATTGATAAACTGACAATATTGTCAATTATTTCCTTTTAGTCGTCAATATCATCTGCCTTTCAGATATATGAAATAATCCATACACTTAATTTAGATCTGAAGTTGGGATATAGCAAGGATCACTATATATAGTGTACATCTTTAGAACAAATACATGTAATATACAAACTAACCTAACCTCAAGAACTGGCCAAGACAGAAATGGCTACTATACAAAGGTGCCCATAGATACAGGTTCTTTAATGAAGAATTAAGTCATTTGTCTTTTTTTTCTTGTCTTGTTGTATAATCTTATTTTGCAGTACAATATTTGTAATGTAACAGGACAGGTTTGGTTGTATTTGATTTTTACTTCCATTTTCATATGTCATTACTTCTTTATTATACTAGATCTAGTAAATCCGTCCTTACAAAATAACTTAAGCTAGATTGTAAAAATAGATAATATTGTAGAAAAGTGATATTTAATAATAAAATTTTGAAAAATAAATATATTTAAAGTATTTCTTTTGTGTTTTATTTGTCTGTATTGGCAACAACATAGTTGCATGTTTATGGAACCGACTCATGTGACCTATTAAAGTGCTGGCCCGTTTTAGCATTATATTTAAGAGCCGACCTGGCTCAGTCGGTAGCACGCTCAACTCTTGATTGTGAGGTCGTGAGTTCGAGTCAAGCGGTGGTAGGTTGGTTTCCTGTCCTTTGAATGAGACGGTAAAAAAACCGAAGTCCCGTGTCACAGTAAGTGTCGGCATGTTAATGAACCCTCACTGTTCAGTGGCCGTGAGTGCCGTGCATAGGCCAAAATTTTAAGCCCTTCATCGGTATTTGGTGACGTCTCCATATGAGTGAAAAATTCTTGAGTGCGACTTTAAACAACAATAAACAAACAATTATTATATTTAACGATTTTCGTTGTTATTTGACAGTTATGCGACATTTTCTGCTTCACGTTTGCTTGTTGTTGCTCACTAGAACAATTCAATTTGTAAGCAGTCCCGGCAGTTATGGCTGGTACCATAATACTTAGGAAATACTTAAGTCTAAAAATTGCTACTCAACTTTGGCAAATCCTGAAATCTGATTGGCCGAGCCGGCAAATTTGAGAATATTTCCAGATTTAAGTAAATTCTCCAATTTTATGGTGCCAGAATCTGGAATCAAACTTGAGGTTTTCAAGGTGTCCATCAAACACTCTATCAAACTCGCGGTTAAACTGCTAACTAGCCTTGACTCTGACTCAGTAGAAATTTTCATAAAAAATAACGAATACTACGAATTGCGATGTTGACATTTTTCATGTTTATTTGGTGGTGATTGTCAAATGTCGTTAGCCTCATAGCATGACCGCCTAATTCAAATTTTGGCCAATTTGTAATTAGTGACTAAGTCTAAGATCACTCTATATCACTCCCCATGTCATAAAGCCAACCAAAATGTGTATCTATATACTTTTTCATTGACATCCAAATGCTCTGAAGCGTTTTCTGGAAAAAATTCTAAAATGCGTCAGAAAAAATAAACGTGAGGTAGACAATTATGCTAAGAGACTTACGATTTGTAATGCGACATATTACATTATTCTTATTACATGATCATGTAACACGTAAAATATATATAAAATCAGTATAAAATATAAAAATTCAAAATTTTCGTAACAAGTATAGAAAACCACATTTATAGTCTGAGTTACATTAGGTCATGAATTTCAAAATGAATTTGTAAAGCAACCAATCGTCAAAATAAAAATATTTTACTGATATAAGTAAAAAACAAAAATGTTTATCCTATATTTATATATATATATATATATTTCGTTGTTTGGTCGCTTCAATTTTTGAAAATACTCTTCCTACGGCAATCCCTGTGTTATCCCTGTGTTATCCATGCGATGTCAATGCATTGCGTCATATGAGTAATCATTAATATACTCGCGCCTCTCTTGACAGAAGAGTTATATGAAGGGGAATAACTCCCAACATATTATTGTTGTAAGGAATCGGTGTGTATTAACAGCAAACTATCTTTTCACAATACAATAAGATAATACTCGGAAAGTTCCGAAATCACGTCATTCGTAGGATAATACTCGAAAAGTTCTTAAAACACATCTATCGGATGATTTTATCTAGAGTTATCCCGAGATCCAGACCCTATCATACTTCGTCGATCAGTGAGCCAGGCTAAAAGAGTATAACCAATAAACGTTCCTTTTCTTTCACTTCCGCTCTAAACTTCGACAGATTGACGCCATTACCAATGTAAAATTCCCGTTGGGATAATTGAGTGCGAATATCTAGTACAAAACGGATTAATTCTTAGTTGTCATGGGCATGGATAAATTACTCAGTATACATTTTATACCGATACGTTAAATTTAAGTGGTAAGTATCAACCATTTTATTTTAATCAGCCAAAACAAATGGGCACAGTTATTGTGAAGCAGACTATAATAGCTTGGTTGCACATGCATGTTAAAGCTATCACACCAACTTTTAAACTTTGAACAAATGAAAAATGTTCTGAAAAATCCCAACGATCGTTACTTCTAGTAGACGAGATATTCTTGTTTTTTTTTTTTAAATACTAACTCCCAAAGCCGATATAAAAGGCAAATTCGCAAAATGTCGCCACCTTTGCAATAATTTTCACGAAGAATATCCGATATTTGAAATCTATGTCTAAGACAAAAATCAATTGTGTAGAAAATCACTCCGAGATTATTTATGACACTCATATTATAGAAATGTCGAATTTTAAATAAAAGTAGTCAAATATTACATTAAAATTCGCAAAATGAGGAATTGATTAGGAAATGGACGGAGTTCAAGTTCCAAATTTCGCCTTGATTCAACTGGTTGGAGATTGAATATGATAAATGGATGGTTTCGACACTTTATGTTGTAAAATCAGCAATAAAAGCACATATACAAATACAAAAGAAAATACATAAATCGGACAATTGCATATTACGGCAAACGTGGGATTATCCACGTGGGGCTAGCCTGTGTGAATGACGAGGTGAGGAAGGGTTCATCACCGTAACTGTCACGCACAAAGTATGTAGTAGATGCAAATACATGATGGAAATTATTCGTCCCTTTTTCCACATTAATCAGGCCCATGCAAAATGTTATGAATAAAAAAAACCAAAATGACAACCTCGGCAGAAATAACAATTACGGTTTTGAGTTCAAATCACACGCATTAAAACAATGAAACTGTCGTTTCAAAACAGATTTCAGTATACGTATTAAAGCGATAAAAATGTTGACTCAGAAAACCTACCTAGCTTTATCTACAACAGCATGTTGTATCTACCCTTTCCAATCATCAGTAACTAGTTAGTTAGTTTATTGTTGTTATTTAACGCCCCACTCAGAAATCTTTCACTCATATGGATTAAGGCAAAGGCAAATGTCAATATTAAACGTTAAAACACCCACCTATTCAGAGTTGAGATTCATCATTAAGAGTATTACTGTTGATCATGTAAAATAATAAAACAGTTCATATTACACACAATAAAACATTGAAACTGTCGTACCAAGACAGATGTCGGTATTAAAACGTTAAAAATGTTGACTCAGAAAACCTACCTATCTTTATCTACCTTCCCCTTTCCAGTCATTAGTAGCACAGATGTCAGTATTAAAACGATAAAAATGTTGACTCAGAAAACCTACCTATCTTTATCTACTCTACCCTTTCACCTCATTAGTAGCACAACAGATGTCAGTATTAAAACGATAGAAATGTTGACTCAGAAAAACTACCTACCTTTCTCTACCACAGCACCTAGTATCTACCAGTTCCAATCATTAGTAGCAAGGCAAAGGCAGATGTCAATAATAAACGATAAAAAACCCACCTCACTTCATTAGTAGTAAGACAGATGTCAGCATTAAAACGATAAAAATGTTTACCCAGAAAACCCACCTATCTTCCACAGTGTTAATCTGTTCACTTCATTTGTAGTAAGACAGATGTAAGTATTAAAGGATGAAAATGTTTACTACGAAAACCACCTATCTTTATCTGCTCTACCCTTTCCAGTCATTAGTAGCACAGATGTCAGTATTAAAACGATAAAAAATGTTGACTCAGAAAACCAACCTATCTTTATCTGCTCTACCCTTTCCAGTCATTAGTAGCACAGATGTCAGTATTAAAACGATAAAAAATGTTGACTCAGAAAACCAACCTATCTTTATCTGCTCTACCCTTTCACAGTCATTAGTAGCACAACAGATGTAAGTATTAAAACGATAAAAATGTTGACTCAGAAAACCTACCTATCTTTATCTGCTCTACCCTTTCCAGTTATTAGTAGCACAGATGTCAGTATTAAAACGATAAAAAATGTTGAATCAGAAAACCAACCTATCTTTATCTACTCTCCCCTTTCACCTCATTAGTAGCACAACAGATGTCAGTATTAAAACGAAAAAATGTTTACTCAGAAAACCACCTATCTTTATCAACCAATGTTTACCAGTTCACTCCTAAGGTGTTAAATGATACGCTCTCTTTATCTACCACAGTGTTAATCTGTTCACCTCATTAGTAGCTGTTAGTAGGTGTAAAACTACCTTTTAGTTTTTGGATTATTAAGGTATTTAGTGTTGAAAGTGTTCACAGGAGAGATTAGGTGTTATAGAGTAAATAAGCATTCCTGCCTCCGTGACACTACTGGCCAAAGAAGAGGTAACTACAAAAAATGTATATAGCTACAAGAAATGTACTGGGAATATTCTCCGCTAATTAGGAAGTATGATTGTCAATCTAACATTGTATTGAGGGTAATATAAAGTTCTTTAAATTATGTAAATGACTGAAAATTCAATAATTTGGCAGTTTTTAAAAATGGTGTTTTATGTAAAGATATAAAAACACAAAGGCTCATAAATAGCTTTTTTTCACCCATTAATTAGAGATTTTGTTTTCAAAAGAAAAAAAAATGAATATTTGTTTCAGTCTAGAGAAATATTCTATGATGGAAATAAATAATAAAGTGACTTAATGATGAATCATAAAGAGATAACGAGTATTTGAAATTCATTTGCTTTCGAACAAGTCTCCAATACCTAAACAAGTAGCGAGGGCATGAGGAGAAATGCTACCCTGTATATTAACATCGACATTGGCTTGAAGGAGTGTTTTTATAACTTGTGCGTGTTTGTTAAACACAGCTATCCATAAAGGTGTTTGTCCATCTTTGTTTTGTAAATTTGGATTGGAGCCATGTTTTAAAAGATTCCCTACAACTTCAGCATGGCCCTTTTTAGCTGCAATGAACAACGGTGTTGTTCCGTTTGGTTTTTGAATATTAAGATTTGCACCGCCTGCTATAAGCACTTCAACCGCTTTTAAATGTCCTTCTTGGGCAGCAAGATATAGAGGGGAGGTACCATGTTCACAGCATATGTTTGGATTCGCCTGATGATTTATTAATGCACTGATGACTTCTGCATGCCCTCTATCTGCCGTTAATAACATTGGGGATGCTCCGTGATCACGTACCATATTTGGATCTGCCCCCTTTTCAAGTAAATATTCGACAACTTTGACGTGGTTTTGTCTCGCTGCATAAAACAATGGCGTAAACCCGCTGTAATATTCACCTACACTATCGTCCACTTTCTTTAAACTTGATTTAGAATTTACATCTACTCCCAGCTCCAAAAGATACCGAACGAGGTCTAGATGACCAAAACCAGCTGCAAAGTGCAGAGGTTGAGTATGTCCAGGTACATTGTTTATTATACTGCCTGGTTCAGGAAATGTTTTCAGGATAGAGCAAAGCATGTCTCTCAAACCTAGCTTACACATCCAATGAATTGGTGTACTAGACAGTACTGCAAAGTCCAGAGTTATCTTTTCCTGTTCACCAGGATCAGGGAGATCTTTTTGTAGTGGAGTTGTATAGAGCAACTCCTTCAGTTGTTCCAAAGATGAGTAACGAGATTTTAGATGATCTGCTAGCTGCATGTGGAATTGTGTGTCTAGTAAAGACGGATTAAGAAAAACATCTAATACATGTTTATTTTCAAGTTGTTTCACCATGTGTGATACCAGCCTCACATACTCACTCTCTCTTAATGTAAGAATTACTTTACATTCGTCCTCAGGACCCCACAAAGAAATATTTGGGGCGTTTTGTGTCCTAACCATTTCCCTTATCAAAAGAGAACTGCCAAACTTAAACAAAACGGGCAGGCGTTCTTCGCCATAATGATGGATAACGGCACTGAAAATATACACATGGGAAAATTGATAACATCCACTCACTTCAGTCAAATAAACTCTGTAAAGCACTTTAAAGGAATCCATGACACGAACAATGTTTTCAGGTTTCAATGGAAGACCACACATTTCAAAGATGCATCTTAGTTTTTTGTAATCTTCATACGTTTCACCATCTATCTGTAAATCGTTTAAAATTGAAGGCTTGAATTTGCCATCATACAAAGCCGTGAGGACAAGAGCACAATAACGATGTTTGTCGATTTCTGCTAATGCTTTGATCTGTTGAAGAATCATGGAGGACAGACTTTGCATCAGGTCAATTTTATCCAGTCTCTCGGAATCAACTCCTATCAAGTGACAGAGGAGTGGAAATCCTGGAAAGTAGGAATCGGTCAGGAGATGATCTATATACTTCTTTTCTATGCTTTCATATTTACCTGCTTTCAGTTGAATTTTAAGTATACCCTCCTTGTCCTCTCTTGTGAGACAAAAAGCCTGGTCCGATAAATCAACCGTTTTCAGAAGTACTTGATCACGTGATCTGAATATTGTCCTGCCAAGTTCTTCCCCACATAATTTGAATATTGATTTTCTTATCGTTGCTATGACTTTAGTTTGGCCCTCTACAATACATGATTTAATGGTGTTGCTGTGTTTTGTCCATTTTGAAAGTTCCATGAAATCTACAACATGGACACCGATTGGGTCATCTGCTACAAACAGCTGCTTTACATTTGATTGGTGGTATTTTAAAATGTCGGTCGCATTGTGAACTTGAATTATCTTGTATCCTTCTTCCTCAAACTTCAAAGCAATATGTCTGCTACACATAGTTTTACCTTCCCCAGGTGCTCCAATCAGAGTTAAGGATCCGACACATTCCAAAAGTTTTAATGCTTTTCGATACGCCCCTGTTTCGTAGAATGACTTATCCTCGTTCTTCCAAGATTCGATCACACATCTCAGATAATCTATAAAAAAAACAAGTGTTTACTTAAATACGATTTCTCATTTAAAATACCAACAATGGTTCAATGACAGAGGGCTGGCCTTCTCCAAACCTGAAAGTGAAAGATAAAAAAATATTATTTACAAGTGACCTGCATAAAAATTCAACATCACTTCTTTTGTCCTTTTATCGATGCACACCCAGGTATTTTTTTAATTGTTTTATATCATAAAATGTTCTAATGTCGCAATGTCGCCATTTACTGTAAATCGAGTTTTATTCGCATGGATCTTTATTACGGTTAATTTCGCGAGAGGTCTTGCTCGCGAAAATAAAATTAATAAATTGCCTAATGAAGTGTGATAACAGTATGACGAAATGGACATACAAAGTCGCAAAATATCATCTGGCAAATAAACGTAGAACTTGTGTATCGCCAAAATAAAGTCCGGCGAAAATTTACGAATTTACAGAACATGTAAACTACCATAAACTATGACCTGTGTTCCACACAGAGACGGTTCTCTGTGACATGTCATGACTCTGTATCATGAAATTGATTTGAGTCCGATTTTTGTTTTATGACACACTCAACAATTTTTCAGTTTTATTGTGGCGGTCAGGTTGTAATGGTGGAGGAGAGAAACCAGTTACAATGTACCTGAAAGCAAAGCAAACTTTTAAACAAAAATCATATTACATTCCAGCGAGGCACGAACCTGCGTTGACCTCAAGTGAGAGACTTTATGGTTCAAAACACTGCTCTAGTCACTCTACCACGGAACCCCCCATTTATATGTTGATACATTGTACTTCGAGCTGAAGTATTTTACATGTTACTCGAGCTCCAAGCATAGAGCAGTAGCACGATGTTCTATAACAGCTCGGCCATGGAACCCTCCCTCAAGTTGAAGACCAGTGCCGTTCATTTCTTATACCCAGGATTTACCCGGCTTGACAGAGGCACAGTCACTACCCGTATTAAAAGGTCTTAGACTGAACTAAATTCGAACCCAAAACCGCCTTATTAATGCCATTTGAGCACCACTCTTTCATTTGAGCAAAGCGAAGGGAGCTTTTTACATTCAAATACAAGTTAGATTTTATTTTTAGATATATATATATCTTTTTCATTCCATTCCTATCTTCTACGTTCTATTTATATACTCAACTTGACTGTACGCTTAATAGGTTTGAACACTTGCCTTTATCTTCGCTAGATACTTTGACGTCAAAATTGATCGACTGGATCTTTTCATCTAAGTTGTTTGGACAAACAACAGCTGTAATACAAAATAATATATTATCATTAAAGAGACAATGCACCATAGCAATTACAGTTTTAATGCATGGTCATTAAATATATTGGATAAATACAAGCCTTAATTCTGAAAACACAGGGCGGGTGGACAAGTTTTAAGAACTAAAATGCTGTCTACGTAGCTGTTACTGTAACTTTACACACACGATTTTGAATAGTGTTTTACGCTACACTCAACAATTTTTCATCTGTATGGTGGCGGCCATTTTTTTATTTGAGGAGGATAGAACCCAATGTACCAGGGAAGAGACGTAAACACGCAAACTTTCTCACAAAAATAAGCTTAGTCTCCAGCGGGGTTCGAACCTACGCCGACCAGAGGTGAGATAATTTATGGTTCAAAGCTTAGTGACCTAATTACTCAGCCATTGAAGTCCTTTATACACACACGAAAACAGAGCTCTAAAAACAAAAAAATATAATACAAATTTCCTTTAGATATTGAGCCGACCTGAAAGTGTTTGTTTATTGTTGTTTAACGTCCCACTCATATGGAGACGTTATCAAATGCCGGTGAAGGGCTTCAAATCTTGGCCTATGCCCGGCACTTATGGCCATTGAGCAGTGAGAGTTCTTTAACGTTCTGACACCTACTGTGACACGGGACCTCGGGTTTTACTGTATCTGCCCGTAGGACATGAAACCGACCTGCCGCCGGTTGGACTCGAACTCATAATCAAAAGTAGCGAGTATACATAAACCTGGTATTGCGGTACAATCTGATTATTTTATGCTCAATAATAATTCGCTCAGATATCACCATTTAAATTCTAAATTTCTTAAATGATTAGATATTCAGCTTTACAGTGGGTTTCCTTTGACGGATTTGGCGATACATTCATAATTTTGGCATAACACTTTTTCTCTTTCGGAAATACATCTATATTAAATTCGAGCTCAACTGATGAAGTCTTATTGCCAGAACCGATCGTCTTGAGCATCTGTTTTGACCTCTTTTGTAAAACTATGACTTTGGTAATATTCATATAACTTTTGTGACAAAAAATACCTAAAATATCACAATAACTTCTCTATACTTAATTCTTTACCGTGTTTTTGCCAGTTTGGGTACTGTCAATGTCGGAATCACATCCATGTTTTCATTCAATGTGTATATCACAGCATTCTATTTATATTCTTATAAAGTCCAGAGGTTTTTGTACTCCAAATTTAGAGAAAGTTTCCAGTATCAGAATTTCAGAAAAGGCTCAATAGATCCTTTCACAATAACTGAGGTCCTGTTACTTTAAGGGAATAAATGATACAGATTCCCGAAAAAATGACGTGAAGAAACAATCAGTTACTATAACGACTTCTATTCTTTTGTGGGTATCTGTATCATTTATTCCCACAAATTTACAGGATCGAAGTTATCGTGAAAGGGTCTTTACATCACAAACACAAAATAATTTTACAGCAATAAATAAATAGATATAGACTTTGCATGTATAGCTTTAAACTACTTTTAAAGGTTTTCTAGTTAGAGCATAAAGAAGATAAAAACCATATAGACAAACTTTGAAAATTTTCCGATATTTTTTCTGCGGCATCCCTACGGCCGACTTTGTCCAAATTAAACGCAAGTAAATTTCTTCCGTTGACGCTTTCTTGGGATGCGATGGACAACCACCTTCCAAGCATAACATGGGTCATTGCTACTGGCTGGTTGGGATATACTTGACGTAATTGTTCTAACTGTGGATTGCTGAAACCAAGACTGATGCCAAGTTCCCACCATTCTAATCCAATCATTTGAGCAACATCATTCAGTTCTCGGTCATCTGTAAAAAATATAGCATGGCAGTTAATTATAAAATTATGAATAGCGAATAAATATTAGCCAGTCAACTTAGTTGTATTGTATTGTCAAACTCAAGAATCTTTCACTCTTTTACAATGAAACTCTTTTCAAAATTCCAATTTAAAATAATGCACAATTTTCATACTTACGAATCACTGGTACATTACACATACAGTCAACTCTTGACTGTTTGTTTTATTGTTGTTTAACGTCCCAGTCAAGAATCTTTCACTCATATGGAGACGTCCCCAAATGCCGGTGAAGGGATTCAAATTTTGGCCTATGCTTTGCACTTATGGCCATTGAGCAGTGAGGGTTCTTTAACGTGCCGACACTTACTGTGACAATGGACCTCGGTTTTTACTGTCTCCGCCGACGGCAGTACGCTAACTCACTACCTCACCATCAAGAGTCGAGCGCGCTACCGACTGATCCAGACCGGCTCTCAACTTAATTGTATATATGCTTTATATATGTATTTCTCTTCACTACTTCTATCTTCGTATCCATTGTCATTTACATGGGATAATACCTTTCATTTCTATGTCTACGACAGAATTCTCATGTTCGGAAACCTAAATCCTAACATCGAAACATTTATTTTTGTGACTGTGTAGATGACAGAAGTGTTTAAGGCGTCCTGCAGGAGAGCCAGGTGGATGGCGCCGTAGGTCGAGAGCTCGAACCCCAGCCGAGGCATGGTAAGTTTGTAGGTGCCCTCTCTCTCTCTCTAAAGCACTTAAATGTCTAACAGCATTAACAAAAATGAAAATTTTCTGGACGTAATGTCAATTCATCAGGGCTAATTATTTTTTATAACAACAGAGATATCATACATACACACTTGCACACAAACATGCACCCACACACAATCGGGTACGAAAGAAATGCTACATGTTATATGTCTATCAAAACTGAATCAAACAAATGAATAACTATAAAACCAAAGCTTAACTACGTAACAGCGAAATAAAAAAATGTGAATAAAAAAACAACAAAACTAGATGCGGAAATTGTAAGGAACTGCAAAATTAATTTAATCTGGTGATTAGAAAATGAATGGGTAGATAGCCAAGTGGTTAGGGTGTTCAGTATGGGAGCCAGGCGGTTTGTGCCGTAGGTAAAGGGTTCCAACCCCATGGTGCATTTCTAGGTGCCTTGTTATTATTTCTGTATTTGTGCTTTACAAATATATATATATATATATATATATATATATATATATATATATATATATATATATATATATATATATATATATGCATGTATGTATGTGTAAAAGAAACATTTACCCCGAAAATTACGATGTTTGTTTGTTTATTGTTGTTTAACGTCCCACTAAATAATTTGTCACTCATATGGAGCCGTCATCATATGCCGGTGAAGGGCCTCAAATTTTGGCCTATTCTCGACACTTACGGTCATTGACGTGCATCTACTGTGACACGGGACCTCGGTTTTTACTCTGTCATCCGAAAACAGGAAACCAACCTGCCCTGCCACCGGCTAGACTAGAACTCACAACCAAGAGTCGAGCGCGTTACCGACTGAGCCAGGCCGGCTCCCGAAAATTACGAGATTGTGTGAGTGTTTGGTGCATGCCCGTACAATATTTAACTTACAGAACACATACATACAATTTCGACTTGATTACACTCAATATGTGAAAGTCCACCTTTAAGCCTAAATTTCAGTCGTCATTTAAGTTTTCGCTACTTCATAGCAGAAATACGTGTACACCGTAAACATATAAAAACTGTTTTTCTACAACTTAGATCGTTTTGTCTCAAACAAGTGCTCGTCCAAGTTGGAGAAAATAAAAAATATCAATGACAGTACTATGCACAAGAGAATGAATTCTTAATTATCAAGTTTTTAGTGTTATTTTAAAATTTACCCATTGTAGTCGCTGTTTTCCCACCATCGTCCCGATTCTCACTTGCCACCATGCCTGTCTTCACTCTTTCATTACTTGGCTCAATTATTTTATTCAGCGTACCAGAAGATGTCCCAGCGCCATCTTCCATATCCTTTGGTCTCTGACTCAATGTTGTCACAGCCGTACCTTCTTGACTTCCTTTCTCTGAAGAGTTTTTTTCCTACCCCCAAAATGACATATGATGTTAAAAACATGTTGTAATTGTAAAACAATATAATTATTCTGATGTAGTTTACTAGAACGGAATGCACCGAAACGATAAACAAGTCCTGTAAATTAAGTTCATTTAGCATGATATACATACATATATATATATATAAATTTTTAATCAACAATCACTCACTGTTGAAGTGCAATACCATTTGTCATCCATGATCAGTCTACAAAGTAAAAATGAAAAAAATACCAATGGATAATCGAAACTCCAAGTCCATTAGAATACGACAGATAAGATATAAAATGGTCTCAACATGAAGAACAATTGCGAATCCCAAACGGGATGGAACCAGGTGTCCGGAAGGAGTCAGTGTCCCTTGTTAACAAGCCACACCCGTCGCAAATGTTACATGGGAACCTTTCGAGTTCTGTGAAAAGATCAAAAGGTAAAGCTCGGTGAAAATGCCATCAGTTAGTTTTAGATCTGATTGGTGAAAGGGAGCCGCTGTATATGGTGGTGCTCCAGAACACTATCTGGCATCCCTGAGAGGGATACTTTATATTGAGCTAAATATCAACAATATTGTAACGATAAAAACGAAGTATTGTTACCTTATTTAAACACAGAAAGCGAACTCGGAAGTAAACGACGACGGGAAATGGAGATAAGATATTTTCTGAATCAGTCAGCCTCAGTCAAACGAAACAGGAAGTAAGTTAGCCGGAAAATGTATTCACATTTTTGCTTTGTGCGCATGGACGTCGGTAGGGACTTTTCTGGTAAACTAATTACAACACAACCGCAGCGATTGTAAAAAGGACAGATCTCAAAGTGTAATCAGAAGACAATAATAATTAAAATGAATAAAAAAAATTAAACAAATAAGGGATATTTAATTAATGACGATAAAACAAAATAGATGATGTTGATGATGATAATAAATTAATAATAATGATAATAAATAATAATAATAATAATAATAATTAACAATAATAATTAAAATGAATAAAAAAAAATAAACAAATAAGGGATATTTAATTAATGATAATAAAACAAAATAGATGATGTCGATGATGATAATAATAAATTAATAATAATAATAATAAATAATAATCATAATAATAATAATTAATAATAATAATAATAATTAAAATGAGTAATAATAATTGTAATAGTAATAAGAATAATTAAAATGATGATGATGAAAAATCACAATAGAAGTTTGAGAGAAGAGACAGAAAGGCGGACGAATGAATGGAGTTTCTATATTAAAACAAGCGGTAATAAATCATCTCACCATTTTCATTTTTTTGGCGGAAGCCGGAACTGAATCCCTCTCTGTTGGTTTATTCTTTCGGTCCATTTTCCGTATTTTGGTTGTCCTAAATCAGCTTGTAAATGTCATTGCTGTTTAAAAGATTCAGTATTTTTATTGAATTATAAGAACATAATATATTACAAATAAAAAACATTATTGACAATTATTTCACACAATGTTTATACATTTACCACATTAATACAAATGACTGGGGCCTCCGTGGCCGAGTGGTTAGAGCATTGCGCTTTAAATCACACGGCCTCTCACCTCTGGTTCGAATCCCGCTACGGTCATTTCGAATTAAGTGGGAAAGTTTCCCAGTTTTCTTGCGGAAGGTCGGTGGTCTTTACCCGGGTAACCGGGATTTCTCCTCCACCAATAAAAACTGGACGCCATCATATGACTGAAAAATTGTTGAGTATGGCGTAAAACAAAAAATCAAAAATCAAAAAGTGATACAAATGATCTGATTTAAAGGGGTATGTTTACCTAAAATGTATTTTGATTTGTTCTACCTTTTACTACTTGTACTTGATGTACAATAACGGATAAGAGTTATACACAGGCATAAAAAATGTATTTTCCTATATATTTTGGGAAAATAAAGTCAGGTCCAGTGTGGTATTCATATACAAATAGTAAGGTTGAGTTCATCAATTGCAATTGAAAACAAGTGCCGAACTCGGGTTTCTCAACTAATTTTCACAAAATAGATAGGAATTAAGAAATTGTATGCTTGAGTATGTCTCCTTTTTGTTGTTATATATCAATCCAAGTAGTAAAAAATGGGAAAAATTCTTGAAACAAAATTATAGCTGATGCCCCCTTAATGAAGCTTGAATTAACTTAAAATCAGCCATTTTTTGTTGATCGACGCTACTTTATTCTAAATTACACTTATATATTTTTTAAGAAAAAGTTGGAACAACCTTCATTATTTTATAGAAATAAATATATTATTGATAAGAAGAATCTTTAAGAAGGTACCTTTATGATTTCCAAGTAAACCAGTAGTATTATTTGCTCCTACAAAATAATCTAGATGATTAAAAAAAAACTATTCTTAAAAACACTGCCATAATAACCTCAAATGATAACAATAAAAGAAAAAATGACTAATGTTTTTAGGTTCAGTATTACAAAAATGTATTTGTTGTAAGAATGAGATGTAAATTTCTGTCTTTTGTACATTCGTGTGAATAAAATGAAAATAAAATATTAATACTTTAAGTCATCTATTTTTTTTCCATTTAATCACTTTTGTATGTGGAAAAGAGACATTCTTTACTTTAAATTTTGCATATACAAATTTAAGATTTTTTTTAAAAAAGATATTTGTTATCAAAGTTTGATTTTCATTTTCCAATAGGATCCCGCCTTGAATTATGAATTAATTTATATATCTTATCTATTTTTGTGAAATTATATTAACTTTACTATAGTTTTTTTTTGACATTATCATTTTCTACAACTTTTGTGTTATGTCAACGGATTTAGATTAATAATCAATCACTACAAAGTCACATAGTGATAAGATTTCTTTGTCTACGCATTTGGAAAAGAATGTGTAATCTTGCAAAGATAAACAATTTCTTATATTCTGTTTTCTGAAAGTGTCATATCATTTTTTTATTTTTCTGACAACATTAAGAACATCTGTCAAAAATAGGTTTCTTATCGATTTCTGTTAATTTATACTTTTTCTTAAATACCAGAATGATTTTATATCATTATGAATGTTAATTACAAATTGATGTATCTGTCGTCAGTCGCCCTTTAAATTACATGAAATTCTTTAAATCCACTCACTTGATTTTCCTACAAGAAATGAAAGATAAAATGTCTACCATATTTGGCACCCCCCTTGCCATAAGAACAGATTAAAGTGTTCCTATTAATTTTATCTTGTTTGTAATTCCATATGAAGTAGAAGAATGGTTTCTCTATATCAGGGTATCGATAGCAGAGTAAAGAAGAATAAGGTTCGGCAAAATAGAGGATTCAATGACTGTTATAGCCTTCGTTAAATAAATCTATGACAAAATCACTGATATGTAACCAGAAATATTTATAAAAATCAAATGTAAATCCGCCTGACCCAGGTGACTTCTTATTTCTCGCATTCTTCCTTGGTGGGGAATCCCCCTAACCCAAAGTATCAAAATCAAACATACAATCAATTTGATTATATGTCTTGTTTGTTTGTTTGTTTATTGTTGTTTAAGTCCCACTCGAGAATATTTCACAATGGAGGTCAAAATTTAAGTAATTTAATAGCTCGGAACTTAATGCATTGAGCAATATTCTTTAATGCCAACACCTACTATGACACGGGACTCCAGCTTTTAATGTCTCATCCGAAAGACAGGAAACCAACCTGTCGCCGGCGGGACTGAATGATAGAGTATTTGTGTACCTGTCCGATTTTATGTCTTGTTTCTATATTTATGAAGCATTTAATAAACAATGGGTGTTTTAGTAATTTAATAGCTGAATGAATGCATCTAAATATTGTTAATTAACAAATATTGTTATCTTTTTAGCAACTGTGGAGTTGAATGTTATGTATTTGACCTGTCTGAAAACTTTCTTTTTCTTTGTGTATATCTGGGTGTGTATGTTTAATATTTGGTCAAATATATGATATCTCCGTACTCCCTAGCAAGGTGGAGTTGTTGGGGTTGACGTTGAAAACCTGGCCAAATGCCATAACAATATATATATATATATATATATATATATATATAACTTTTGATCTTCATATGAAGTAATATTTGATGTTATATAAAAAGTTTTGTTTGGTATAAATTAAAACAAATACCTTTCGGTCTATCAAAAATTTAGTTGTGTAAATAAATTTCCGTTGTTATCAAAACGCCTCGCTAACTTAAAGAAATACTCTTCGTGTTTTTTCCCATATTTTCATACCAAGCCACCCTAGACCTTATTATAGGACCATCTACAATTGATTTTCTTTCATTTACCATCTATAGCTTAAGTGCATCTAAAGATGTCAGTTTGTCTTCTGTTGGCGAGACATTAATTTCATTTTCTATATCTAAAATTATTCCTTCTAAATGCTGTCATTTGCTTTTGAATTTTTTATTTACATACTGAATATTCAATTGGCAGGGAACGAATTTTCATTTTTAATATTATCCATAGTAATATTAAGAGACTAAATTATTTCATAATTTTTAATAACACTTTTATATTCATTTGATGTTTAAGCAATACATTCTTTAATTTTTTGCGTGTAATCAGTCGAATAGTAATTAGTTATCTAGTACCCCTACCCTGATTCAGTATTATCTTACAATAAACGTTGGTTACGTTTGAAATTTAAGAATATAAAAAACGAAAATTATATGAAAATTGGATATTAGAAATCCTACAAATAAAATAATATCAGGGTAAATAACAGGCATGAATCGAAGCTCTTAAAACGTAAACCCTTCATTAGAAATAATTCTGCATATGGAAATAGGTAGTCTGTCGAATTTTTTTTTTTGCCATCGTAATTTGTTTAAAAGTATTTTAAAAAAGGCATACACGGCGTCAAAATGGAATTTTTGTTTGTTCTAAAAGGTTTATACAAATAAAACGTTTAAACATTTTTTAAGCAATTATTTGATAGATTCCATTCACTGAGAGCCGACCTGGCTCAGTCGGTAGCGCGCTCGACTCTTGATCGTGAGTTCGAGTCCAGCCGGTGGCAGGTTGGTTTCCTGTCCTTCGGGTGACACAGTGAAATCCGAGGTCCCGTGTCACAGTAAGTGTCGGCACGTTAAAGAACCCTCACTGCTCAATGGCCGTAAGTGCCGAGTATAGGCCAAAGCCCATCACCGACCTTTGGTTACGTCCCCATATGAATGAACGATTCTTAAGTGGGACGTTAAATAGTGTAAAACTACTCACTTTTTTACAAAACTACAATGTAATATTGTTTTATCAGGTCGTACTGATATAAGGGTGCAATTGATCTAAAATAAAATACGACAAACAGCAATCTACATCGGCTGTCTATCACTGCTTATTTAGCTGGCATTATAGTAAAATACATATAACCAGCTGGCGGGGTGGATTCATGTGAACCCTTTCTTGTCCGAGACAAGTTTAAAATTTAAGAAACAAGGCATATTAACATTAAACTTACTCTGACAAGAGTAATCGTTCCTACTTATCACCTGCATAAGATAGTAGAGAGTGAGGAGTTTTTTCCATGCAGCTTGTCATAACCGAAAAGTAGAACCGAGTAGATCATCCTTATGATAAGCAAAAGGTTACTCCGCCCCACCGTGTTATGTGAATCGTAAAATATACCTTATACACATTGAAACTATGGCTTTAAATGACATCCTGTCGGTCACACTGCGTGCTAATATATATATAGCCAATCGAAATGCGGCTTAAACCATTTATTAAATCGTGTATGTAGGCCTTTTATTAAAGTGCAATGACAACACCTACTACTATTTACTCCCATCAACCAATTTCGAGAAAATATAAACCGTTTTTAGCGATGCGGAAGACACAGTCAAGTTCGTGGAAAACACTATAGATCTATTTTGATTAAGTTCTAAAAAAAGAAAAAAGGAATATACGTGTAGGCGACGTAAAATTGGAATAAATAGATTACAATCCAATTGTTACAATCAGAAAATTTAGTATCACACAATAACATCAAATTGCATATGATTGTGTCCTTTAAATCTTAATGTAATGTATTTGCCACTGACTGAATCGACGAGGAAGTTTTGTTTTGTTTGTTTATTGTTGTTTAACGCCACTTTCAACAATATTTCAGTTATATCGTGGCGGTTTGTATATAAATGTATAAATAAAACAAGTCTTTGGGACCTATGTAATTTATACTAGTTCAATGTTTCACACATTTGTTACTACAGCAAACGATTTTAAATTCATTTATAGATGTCCCTGTATAACAAACAAAAGTGTGTCTACTGTCTATAGTATGTATTGATAAAACCAGCACATCTGTCGTATAATCTGTTTGTTTGTTTGTTTATTGTTGTTTAACGTCCCACTCAAGAATTTTTCACTCATATGGAGACGTCACCAAATGCCGGTGAAGGGCTTCAAATTTTTGGCCTATGCTCGGCACTTACGGCCATTGAGCAGTGAGGGTTCTTTGACGTGCCGACACCTACTGTTACACGGGTCCTCCAGTTTTTACTATCTCAACCGTAAGACAGGAAACCAACCTGTCGCCGGCGGGACTCGAACTCACGACCTCACGATCCAGAGTCGAGCGCGCTACCGACTGAGCCAGGCCGTCTCACCTGTCGTATAAAGCACCGTGTTCGTTTGCGTCCAGTATTCACAATTTTGTCGACGCCGTAGCATGGGATCTTGAGCTACACTTCGAGTCCCTAAGCCGATCAACTTGAATTTGAATTCTGATTAGTGTCGCACGCCACAATCAGTTCAGTTATATTGTGACGGGCAGTTGTTATTGGTGGAGGAGTGAACACGATTATAATGTGCCCTGGAAGAGACCACCAGCCTTCCGCAAGTTAAACTGGCAAACTTTCTTACAAACATCATATCAGTTCCAGCGGTACTCTTACATGTGCTGACCAGAAGCGAAGGACTTCATGGTTCAAAATGCGATGCTCTGACAACTAGGTCACGATGACCCCTATAGTAGGATGACCAGCCAACGAATCCATTTGGGTTAACGGAATAACACACGACTGTATTTTATATCACTGGAAAGAGGAAACCAAATCTCACTGAAATATAGATGTCGTTGTTAACTGAAGTAGTCACGTTTTTTTTGTTTTTAAATTTTAAGTCAACGGTTGAATGTAGAAATTTCAGAAAAAACGCAGAACATGTTTTATGTCTCAAGTTTTAAGCAAACGAGGAATTGGAATTTGAGTAAATGAAAAAAAAAAAACCACCTACCTTTTGTGCAGGAATAAGATCTGCACATTGCCAAGTAATGTCCATACAGTGCAAATGTACAATTACAATGTTCAGCATGGTAGCGTTTAGCCTAGATTAAACAAGCGATGTGACTATTTATAAAGGCTTTGTCGCTTGTTTCACGCCCGGATTACTTTATATTGACGGATATAACTTTTTAGATTTGTTTATGTTATCAATAAAACACCGCATGGATATCGTCATGTTTCATTAACGCGGAAGTGCATAATGATACTTTTGTAGATTTAATAAACAACATGCACTTTAATCTCCTCTATTTGTTTTTCAATATATTCAAGGTTAGTCCGCATTTCTTTTGTTAACGTTACCGTGTTTTGCGTATTATATGTATTGTATTTAAGACAACGGTGCATATCACGCAACTGGAGTTCATGATTACAGTCATAATTAAAGATGATCTGTAACTGATAGTCGTATGTGGTCTCAAATTTTATTTATGTCCTATGTTTTTTGCTAATGATTTGACGAGTTGAAAATAGCTACATATGAATATCCAACAACCACAATACAGGTGATAGTAAAAATGAAGAAGTACCAATGGATATTCAAAGCGCTCTGTCCATTAGAATACGACAAATTGGATATAACGATGGTTTCAAGAACAATTGCGAATCCCAAAAACGGGATTGCATCAGGTGTCCGAAAGGGGTCAGCGTCCCCTGTTAGCATGCTTCACCAATCGTAAAAGTTCTATGGAAACTTTCGAGTTCGGTGAAACGGTTTGTTTGTTAGATTAATGTTGTTTCAAGTCTCACTCAAGAATCTTTCACTCATATGGAGACGTCGCCAAATGCCAGTGAAGGGCTTCAAATTTTAGCCTATGCTCGGCACTTAAAGTCCTCGAGCAGTGAGGATTCTTTAACGTGCCGACACCTACTGTGACACGGGACTTCGGTTTTCACTGTCTCATCCGAAAGACAGGAAAACGACCTGCCGCCGGTTGGTCTCGAACTCACGATCAAGAGTCGAGCGCGTTACCGACTGAACCATGTCGGCTGTCGGTGAAACAGTTAAGCTCGGTTGGTATAATGATCTTGTTTGCCATTACAGTGTTTCACTGAACTGAATGTTCGATAGTGGTTATCAAATCATCTTTATCGATTATGACGAGGATTCATTTCTCCTTTATAATGAATTCATTTCAATTTAAAGTGATATGTGCTGTCGTAGATGAACAAAATTACATGCCCATTTTATGTAATATTTTATCTCATATATATCCCAGAGACCATCTGGTGGTTAGAATAACAAATGCATGTGTATAATTGCAACAATCTTGCCAAACGTAACCCGTAATATCAGTTAGTGTTTGTCCGCCATTACTTTAAGCATTTCAGATTAACTTTCGGTCAATTTTTACGAAGATTACCGAGTGTCCAATAAACACGTGCTATTTGCAGTTAATATACATTCTATTCTTATTAATCTTTGCGTTTATTTTCGTACATCATCATTTCATACCTAAATCAGCCAAAGTTTGTCTTTTTCGTCATTTCAAAACATTCGTTTCTGAAACTGTGTACGTGCCGGGTATATCGGGTGATCTCGACCCATTTTTAACTCGTCCCATCGCATTCTCGGCTTTATCATTCTTCACACATATGATCATGAACTGCCAACTCCACCGGATATGGCGGCACGATTGTAAACATGAGGTACGCATACTTTTCACAGATATATTGTTTTGATTTTGTCATCGTCAGCATTCGGGGTAACATTAAAGATCGGAAAATTTTCTTTTAGTGACCTGATCTATTTATCCATATATTCATCCGATTTTCTTCAGGCATTAAAAATACCGTTGAAAAGCATATATTTTACAATTAGGTGTACATGCAATTTCCAATAAAAATCACGTCCTGTATTTAAAACAGCATTAGCTAAGTTAGGAATATTTTTTTCGGAAAGTGTGTAATAATCATGAAACGATTGTTAACTAAAAAAATCACCTGACAATACGATTTACCGTTGAAAACAGAGTGCAGATGCCAAAAAAATTATCAATATTTTTATGTGTTTACACGGAAACTGAAACAAGACATGGCGTTTGATTACTTTCCGATCATCTTCGTAGATTTGCACGATATTTGCTGGTTGAGTGAAGTTACAAGGGAAACTCGCACCCAAGACGAATCGTACCAAGACAAAGACCTAGACCGACTGAATGACAAATCTAACCCAACAATCAATAGAAGAATACCTTTGTACTACCATACTTTGATATCGCATATTTCGTATGTCAAGATACTAACATTCATGTTTAAAACATTGACGTCATACTATTGGTGGCATTTCATGATAAAAATGTGGAGGATGTGTATGCAGCAGTTATATACAAATTAAAATGTCCTTGCATCATATCGAGTTATTTTATACTAAAGTAATATTTCGCTGGGATTGTTCTATTTAAATTCTAAATTTCTCAAAAGCTAAGATTATCATTTTTCTAAGAGTGGGTACTCTTAAAAATACATTTAAGTTTATTATTTCGCCTTTTATGATACCACTATTTTCTTTCTGAAATATAATTTTTTTTTGAGCCCATCTGTCGAATTGATAAAGTCTTATTGACATTAACGGTAGTATTGGGCATTTGTGTATGTTGCCTTTTTAGCAAAACTATAACTTTGGTGCTACTGATAATATTTCAATTCAATGATACTTAAATATTGTGAATGAATATGTTTATATATTATTACTACATCGGTAATTTTCATTTTATTTGTCCAAGAGTACTACCCGTGTACATTTGATAGGCCTGGGGATATTTGGAACTGCTGACTAATGACGTGATAGAAAGCACAGGACAAAACCCGGTCCGGCGGGAGACATTTTTAACATTGAAAACGCCCATCTCCATGAAATTTGTATTATGTAGAGGTTATTCAACAATTCCAGTAAGATATAAGACTTATTCAGCCCAATGATTCAAAGTTAAAAGTGTAAGTTAGGTATTCCGATTTTCGAAGTGAGCTGCACGGACAGTAGTGACTTCGATGGACACCTCAGTTGTTGTCCCACTCGAGAATCCTCCACTTATATGGAGACGTCACCAAATGCCGGTGAAGGGCTTCAAATTTTGACCTATGTTCGGCACTTACGGCCATTGAGCAGTGGGGGTTATTTAACGTGCCAATACCTACTGTGAAACGGGACCTTGGTTTTTAATGCCTAACCCAACTGATAGGAAAAGCCAGTCGCCTCCGCCGAGATTCCAAACCCGTGATCCTCCGGTTGCGAATTGAGCACTCTACCGTGGAGCCACGACGGGTCTATCGGCACCTCAGTGAGATTATGCATATTGACACTTAGTTACATCGGTACAATAAAACAGAATCCATAGGTCTATATTATATTGTCTTTTACGGTGATTTAGTACTCAAGTAATTTCGGAAAGTGCAAGTGATTTCGGCAATTGCTTACAAATAATTTTATTATCGACACTATGATTTATATAAATTTATATAAACTCTGCATTGTGTAGTACATGTATATGAATAATTCGAATTTAGATTTTAGTAGTTTTCTAAAATTTGTGTGTGAATGGGGGGGGGGATCACAAAACCACATTTTCGTCATTGACTCTTTAATTACAAAATAATTTGATTTAGATTCCTTTTAGTTCTTTTCATTACATCCGAACGCCTGTTTGGCTACTGTAATGTTTTAATGAGAATTAGCAATACTTAAACTGAAAAAATATTTATGGAATGGAAGTTAATTCAATAATGCTAATTTTTACTTTAATTGCTCATAAAATTACTTTTTAGAACTCATTGAGATAAATCTTCATGGGTGCCATTATAAATATTTTCAAGATCCGATTTAATATCAACACATGCGCAAACGATTATTTCCCAGTGCCGATTTTCATATTTCCGAATATCCGAAATAATTCAGTGCCACTTTGACTTCGGTACGAGTTGACTAGCAATACTATAAATAGACCAAGTAATCGGGCTATTTTAGCGTTTTGTGTTTTCTTCGAAGAGATAAATAAAATTACTTAATTCGGGTAGATTGGTCTCACTTGAAATAAATTTTATCCCATTTGGATGAAAATAAATTACTACGCATGTCTACGAACCTTCCGATGTGAGGTCGTTATGAATATTGCCCACAATACCATTTATTTTTTTGGTCCATGCCCACTAATATTATGTATTATTTTAACATTCGTTATACTTTTAAACAAGCCAATATATGCAAATGTAATTAATGAGAACTTTGTATCTTTATATAACAATCTATTATCACCTAAAGAAAAAATCACGCCTTAGCCGCCGCTAATGCTGCTTTAAAAATAAATGTAAAACACATAAAAATCGTCCGACTTTAACATAGTCCGAGCGTGAAAGGGCCAAGATCCCCTGACCGAATCACGAAGTACATTTGATATGGCGAAAGAGTTTATCTGAAAGGTTATTGCATACGGAAATACAGCTGGATATTTTTAGGTACGGGAAAACTTAAATTCTAATAAAACAGATAAGTTCGAAAAGAAGCTCTTTTATAACGTTTTACGTGTTTGATGGTGTATTTGAACACACATTTTATCATATTCTCGACTATAGGCCTATGTCAGAGGGACAAAAATAATTATTGTGACAGCTTATATCGCTTTCACAGTGGACTCGCGACGGGCATAACAAGTCGACAGGTGATGTTTACTCCTTCATGACACCTGATCCCACTTCCGTATTTCCAGAAGTCCGTATTAGTACAATGTTCACCTGATTTGTATTGTGTTTCCTTAAACTTTTTATATACATTCTTTGTATCTATGATGTTTAATTTTTGTAACCACTTTAACTCTTACATAGGGAGTGTCACCTCTGGTTCGAATCCCGCTAGGGTCATTTCGAATTAAGTGGGAAAGTTTGCCAGTTTTCTTGCAGAAGGTCGGTGGTCTTTACCCGGGTAACCGGGGTTTCTCCTCCACCGATAAAAACTGGACGCCATCATATGACTGAAAGATTGTTGAGTATGGCGTAAAACAAAAAATCAAATCAAATCAAACATAGGGAGTGTGGCGCACTCCCCAAAACAGATGGAAAGTCCACTGTTAACGCTAACCAACGTATTTGTGAGAAAGGCATAGAGACAAAGTTATTCAAATACTGTGGTCCAGCCTATGGTAAAACATGTCAAGCATGCAAAGGTCGCAACCATTTTAAGAAACTGTGTAGAAAAGTAGGTATCGGGTAATTTCGGCATCGAGTAACTTCGGCACTTGTAAGCAAGTATTTTCGGCACTTTCAAAAAGATGCATTGAAACTTTATTTTCAGGAATTAAAATTCATCATGAGATATCAATTCATTTAATTTAATCAATATTAACTGCTGATTTTTTCTGTTCATGTGCCGAAAATTACCCGAATGCCGAAGTTACTTGTACAAGTGCCGAAATTACTAGATTTCGAAAAGTAAACAAGGTCAATATTTCTAACAGTTTACTCCTTTTCTAAAAGTTTTGTATTGTTTTACTCTTCGTAAGGTCAATATGATTTTCTGAAAGTTTATTATGGCCACATGAAGATTTAATTGCGAAATTTGTTTCATAATTTGCGTTGTCTTTTTTGTTAATACCATAGTCATGTACTCAAAATTTGAGGAGTACCGAATAGAATTATATCTGGAAAATAATTGCAATTCAAATTCTTGAGTGGGACGTTAAACAACAACAAACAAACAAATAAGCAATTCAAATTCGTGAAAGAAAAAAAACCACACTTTAAGAGTAGTTCTCAGGCGATTTCTTTCAAATCGGTTTCTATTGACATGGGGAAATAGTCCTGCACATTATATTTGAGGACCGTGACATGAAAATATTCTACTGGTTGAAATTGCCGGAGGACGCGGAGAGGAAACGTGCTCTGTATGGCTTAAAGGTCGTTCTATTTAAAGCCAGTTTTCGTAGTGGACATTCATACTGAGTGCGACACTGTAAACAGCCTATGTTGATGACTGTCTTTGCCCAAGAAGTGTGTTTCCACAATGACATAGTTTATCCTTGACTAGTGATTAGTCTTTAGACTACACGGCGGTGCGTAGTCACATCAGGACGAGTTTACTCTTCTTGGGCAACTATTGTCACTCTCCATTGCTCGAGGGACCGTGTTGTCTTAAGCTTGACAGTATGTTCCAATTTGGTCATGTCTCTTTTTTATTTATGATTCTTGCGTTATGGATAACGGAGTTATATATATATATATATATAAAAACCAACATATTTACAACTATACAAAAATATCACAGCAGAGAAATTTCAAGTTAAGACCATTGTTGATAATGTAAAGACATGTTTGGACAAAAGAAATTTGAAAGTGTTATGTAAGTGATGAAATATATAGGACATTATTTTTAAAAATTCTTTTTAAAATGAATCAAAGTGTTCAAACATATTCTCATCAATTAGAGAATCAAAAATAAGATATTGCATTCAATGTATCATTACACTAAATATATATTTAATTAACTGAAGATACAATGTAACTTCAAAATATTTAATATATAAAAATTTCAGATACCAAAGTATAAATCAATAGAATGTCCAGGACACAGATACAAATCCGGTAAAAATGGACAAACACGGACCTCTGGAAACCAAGAGGTGGGATCAGGTGCCATGGAGGAGTAAGCATCCCCTGTATGATAAAATGGCGTGCCATATAAACATCGTCATACAGGGCAGAGTACGGGAGGTACTCGGCCAGTCTTCAAAAATAATTCATCCGCTAGGTATGTTCAGCCTCAGTACCGTGACAGCCAAGCTACTGATGCTCGAAATATGGTATGACATTGACAGGGGTTTACCATAAGAGCACCAAAATTGTTGGAGAGGATTCGCAATTGACATTAATGTGTTCAGATATTATCATTCCACGGAAATAAATAGTAGTATGCTCTCTGCACATATCACCCGTTTTGGAACTTAGTTGTATTTGGTTTTCAACTTTTATATATCGAGTATCGCCGATGAAAAATTATTTTTCGAAATGTGTTACATATAGGTGCACTAAAATTAGATTGTTTATTTGTTGTTGTTTAAAGGTACATGACCGCTTAAATTAAAAAACATGAAATAGGGTAAACATTTAAAAACATACTAATCAAAACTAGTGCAAAGATAATGTCAATAAACATGAAAAATCAACATAAAAGGGGAAATAACTCCCATAAGGTGTGACATGACAATTTCGGCCCTGTTGACTTTTTGTAGTCTTTGCCTGCTGAACAATTTTGCTTCTTCCACTTTTACTCTACCCATTACACTTTTCAAGATAATGGCAAAACATCCAAAAACATGAAAAATCCACAAGGGGAAATAACCCAATAAGGAGCGATCTGACAATTTTGGCCCTATTTACTTTTTTGTAGATCTTTGCAAGCTGAAGTTTTGCTTCTTTCATTTTTACTCTAGTTATTATACTTTTCAAGATAATGTCAGTAAACACCCCAAGAAATGAAAAATCAACATTAAAGGGAAATAACTCCCATAAGGTGTGATAATTTCGGCTCTGTTGACTTTTTTGTAGATCTTTGCGTGCTGATCATTTTTGCTTCTTTCACTTTTACTCTAGCTATTATACTTTTCAAGATAATGTTAATACATATCCAAAAACATGAAAAATCAACATAAAAGGGGAAATAACTCCCATCAGGTGTGACCTGACAATTTCAACCCTGTTGACTTTTTGTAGATCTTTGCCTGCTGAACAATTTTGCTTCTTTCACTTTTACTCATTCAAGATAATGTCAATAAACATAAAAAACATGAAAAATCAATATAACAGGGGAAATAAAAAGGTGTGACTGACAATTTCGGTCCTGTTGACAGTGGGAAATAACTTCAAGATAATGTCCATTCAAAAACATGTAAAAGGGGAAATAACTCCCATAAGGTGTGACAATTTCGGCCCTGTTGACTTTTTTTGTAGATCTTTGCGTGCTGATCATTTTGCTTCTTTCACATTTTTTTGCTTACTTTTCAAGATAATGTTAATAAACATGAAAAATTTAACTCCCATCAGACCTGACAATTTAACCCTGTTACTTTTTTAGATCTTTGCCTGCTGAATAATTTTGTCTTTTACTCATTCAAGATAATGTCAATAAACATTCAAAAACATGAAAAATCAACATAAAAGGGGAAATAACTCCCATAAGGTGTGACAATTTCGGCCCTGTTGACTTTTTTTGTAGATCTTTGCGTGCTGATCATTTTGTTTCTTTCACTTTTACTCTAGCTATTATACTTTTCAAGATAATGTTAATAAACATGAAAAATCAACATAAAAGGGGAAATAACTCCCATAAGGTGTGACATCGGCCCTCCCATCTGCGTGATCATTTTTGACTCTGACTTTTCAGATTTCAATAAACACCAAAAAACTGTTGACTTTTTGTATCTCGGCCCTGTTGACTTATTTGTAGATCTTTGCGTGCTGATCATTTTTGCTTCTTTCACTTTTACTCATTCAAGATAATGTCAATAAACATAAAAAACATGAAAAATCAATATAACAGGGGAAATAATCAATGACCTGACAATTTTCGGTCCTGTTGACATCTTTGCGGCTGAAATAACTTTTACCAGCTATTATAGCTTTTCAAGTGACAAAAACATGACACATTTCCCATAAGGTGGTCGGCCCTGTTGACTTTTTTTGTAGATCTTTGCGTGCTGATCATTTTTTGTTTCACATTTTCAGCTTTTACTTTTCAAGATAATTATACATGAAAAATCAACATAAAAGGGGAAATTAAAGATAATGTGTAGATCTTTGCCTGCTGAACATTTTGCTTCTTTCACTTTTACTCATTCAAATAATGTCAATAAACATAAAAAAATGGGGAAATAACTCCCATAAGCTGTGACCTGACAATTTCGGTCCTGTTGACTTTTTGTGACAATTTTTGTTTCTTTCACTTTTACCTAGCTATTATACTTTTGATACTTGTTTGAAAAATTGTAGTGTCTTTGCCCTGTGACTTTTTTTGTAGATCTCTGCGTGATCATTTTTGCTTCTTTCACTTTTACTCTTTTACAAGATAATGTCAATCAAAAACATGAAAAAGCATATAACTCCAATAAGGTGTGACACTTTTCAAGATCTTTGCGTGCTGATAATGTACTCTAGCTATTAAACTTTTCATGTCAAAAACATCCCAAAACATGAAAAATCAACATAAAAGGGGAAATAACTCCCATAAGGTGTGACTCCCCTGTTCATCTTTGCGTGCTGATCATTTTTGCTTCTTTCACTTTTACTCTAGACTTTTCAATAAACATTCAACATAAAAGGGGAAATAACCCAGGTGTGACCTGACAATTTCAACCCTGTTGACTTTTTGTAGATCTTTGCCTGCTGAACAATTTTGCTTCTTTCACTTTTACTCATTCAAGATAATGTCAATAAACATAAAAAACATGAAAAATCAATATAACAGGGGAAATAACTCCCATAAGGTGTGACCTGACAATTTCGGTCCTGTTGACTTTTTGTAGATCTTTGCGTGCTGATCATTTTTGTTTCTTTCACTTTTACTCTAGCTATTATACTTTTAAAGATAATGTCAATAAACATGAAAAATCAACATAAAAGGGGAAATAACTCCCATAAGGTGTGACAATTTCGGCCCTGTTGACTTTTTTGTAGATCTCTGCGTGATCATTTTTGCTTCTTTCACTTTTACTCTAGCTATTATACTTTTCAAGATAATGTGTGAAATAACTCGACAATCTCGGCCCTGTTGACTTTTTTGTAGATCTTTGCGTGCGTGATCATTTTTGCTTCTTTCACTTTTACTCTAGCTATTATACTTTTCAAGATAATGTCAATAAACATCCAAAAACATGAAAAATCAACATAAAAGGGGAAATAACTCCAATAAAGGTGGTGTGACTTTTTTTGTAGATCTTTGCGTGCTGATCATTTTTGTTGACTTTTTTAATGTTAATAAACATGATCAACATTGGGTAACTGATCATTGTCTGCAATTTCAACCCTGTTCACTCTTTGCCTCTAGCTAATATACTTTTACTCATTCAAGATAATGTAAATAAACATAAAAAAAACATGAAAAATCAATATTAACAGGGGAAATAACTCCCATAAGGTGTGACCACCAATTTCGGTCCTGGACTTTTTGTGACCTGATCAATTTCAAGCCTGTTGAAAAATCAACATAAAACTGTTTGTACAATTTCGGCCCTGTTGACTTTTTTGTAGATCTCTGCGTGATCATTTTTGCTTCTTTCACTTTTACTCTAGCTATTATACTTTTCAAGATAATGTCAATAAACATCCAAAAACATGAAAAATCAACATAAAAGGGGAAATAACTCCAATATGACAATTTCGGCCCTGTTGACAATCTTCGTGCTGACATTTTGACTAATATACTTTTTTTGTCAATAAACATCCAAAAACATGATCATTAAAGGGGAAATTGCGTGACCTGAACTGTTTGTAATCTTTTTGCTCTTCTTTCACTCTAGCTATTATACTTTTCAAGATAATGTCAATAAACATCAACATAAAAGGGGAAATAACATGAAAAAGGTGTGGCACTTGAAATGAACAATTTTGCTCCTTTCACTCTAGCTATTATACTTTTCAAGATAATGTCAATAAACATTACCTGAAAGGATTCTGACCCTGTTGACTTTTTTGTAGATTGTATACCGTAAAAAATCACCCGGCAGATTTACTATCGAAAACATAGTGCAGATGCATAAAAATCATCAATATTTTTTGTGTTTACATGGAAACTGAAACAAGACATGGCGTCTGATGACTTTCCGATCATCTTCCTAGATGTCCACGAGATTTGCTTGTTGAGTGAAGTTACAAGGAAAACTCGCACCCAAGACGAATCGTTCCAAGACAAAAACCTAGACCGACTGAGTGACAAATCACACCGCAAAATTAATAAAGTTCTTTTGTACTCCATGTTTTGATATCACATACGAGATTTAACATTGGTGTTTAAAACATTGACACCAAACTATTGATGGCATTCCATGATAAAAATGTGGTGGATATGTATGCAGCAGTTATATACAAATAAGAATGTCCTTGCAACATATTTAGTTATTTTGTACTAAAGTAATATTTCGCTGGGGTTGTTCTATTTAAATTCTAAATTTCCCAAAAGCTAAGATTGTTAATGATCTTTTTTAAGAGTGTGCACTCTTAGATAGATTTAGCAACACATTTAGGTTTATTATTTCACCTTGTATGATACCACAATTTTCTTTCTGCAATGTATATTTATCATTTAATTCAAGCTCATCTGTTGAACTAATGAAGTCTGATTGACAGAAACGGTCGTACTGAGCATGCGTTTTGTTTTTTAGTAAAACTTGTTGTTATTTTAAATACTCGCAATTCTACTGCTTATATATAATTAACTATATCGGTTATTTTCATTTTATTTATTTAGCGCGCTCGACTCTGGATCGTGAGGTCGTGAGTTCGAGTCCAGCCGGCGGCAGGTTGGTTTCCTGTCTTTCGGATGAGACAGTAAAAGCTGGAGGTCCCGTGTCACAGTAGGTGTTGGCACGTTAAAGAACTGATCAATTGCCGTAAGTGCCGAGCATAGGCCAAATTTGAAGCCCTTCACCGGCATTTGGTGACGTCTCCATATGAGTGAAATATTCTTGAGTGGGACGTTAAACAACAATAAACAAACAAACATTTATTTTATTTGGCCGAGAGTACTTTCCATGTACATTTGATAGGTCTGGGAAATGCCCATCTCAATGAAATTTGTATTATGCCGAGAATATTTAAAATGTTATTCAACAATTCCAGTAAGATATTATTTATTTAGACTTTTATTCAGCCCAATGATTCAAAGTATAAAACTTAAGTTAGGTATCCCTAATTTCGAAGTGAGCTGCACGGATAGCAGTGACTTCAATCGACATCTCAATTCTTGTTGTTTAACGTCCCATTCAAGAATCTTTCACTCATATGGAGATGTCACCAAATGCCGGTGAAGGGCTTCAGATTTTGGCGTATGCTCGGCTCTTACGGCCATTGAGCAGTGAGGATTCTTTAACGTACGATACCTACTGTGACACGGATGTCATGCTGTTGTCATCTTGTAAATTTTGTATTTACACCCACCAAGTAAATTCAAAATTTACAACATGACACGGGACCTCGGGTTTTACTTCCTCATACAAAGGACAGAGAAAACCAGTCATCTCCGCCGAGGCTCGAACCTCAGATTGCCAATCGAGCACTCTACCGTGGAGCCACGACGGCTCTCTCGTCACCTCAGTGAGATTATGCATATTGACACCTAGTGACATTGGTATTATAAAACAGAATCCATAGGTATTTTGGTTTATGGTGATTTAGTACTCAAGTACTTTCGGGACGTGGAATTGATTTCGGCTATTGCTTCCAAGTAATTTTAAAATCGACACTATGATAACATGTATATAAATTCTGCATTGTAAAGTACATGTGTATGAATAATTCGAATTTACATTTTTCGTAGTCTACTAAAGTGTGTGTTCTTATATTTTTTCTTTGAATTGCCGGGTAGTATGAATGAGGACGAGGCCTCTGTATCTCTAATTACGAAATCATTTGATTTAGTTTCCTTTTAGTTCTTTTCTTTACATCCAAACGCCCATATCGCTGATATAATAGCAATTAGCAATAATAGCTTAAATTAAAAAAAAAATGTATGGAATGTAAGTTAATTCGAATTTGTTACTTAAAATATTAGATTTGCTCATCACTAAGTGCCGATTTCAATAATTCCGAAGAGCCGAATTCACTCGGTGCCAATTTGACTTTGGTACGAGTTAATCAGCAATACTTTAAATAGAAATCGAAGTAATCTGACTATTTCAGCATTTTATTTTGTGTTTTCCTTAAATAGATAAATAAAATTACTAAATTCGGGTAGATTTAAGTAAGTTTTATCCCATTAGGATGAAAACAAATAACTACGCATGTCTACGAACTCTCCGATGTGAGGTCGGTTTTAATATTGCCCACAATACCATTTGTATTTTTGATGCATGCCCACTAATATCATTTATTGTTTTCAAATTCGTAAATCTTTTAAACAATCAAGTATGTGCACGTGTAATTAATGAGAAATTTCTATTTTTATATAAGTGATATATTATCACTTAAAGAAAAAATCACGCCCTAGCCGCCGCTAATGCTGCTTTAAATAATTTCAGAATAGTATTAGATCAACGAACTTTGCGATAACTTCTGTTGTCGAGCACACTAGACTACTGTGATTGGATGAATTGAACAAACTAACCCCTTTATTAATATTGATTAGCTACGAGTGATTTCGGGTACATGAAACCATGGACAGGTAAGTGCATAGCGATTCCGGACCGTGGATTTACGATTATGAGGGCCGTGAACCCTTTCTTGACCTGGACACGGTCAAATGTTAGGTAATAAAGAATAACGACATTAAATTTACACTGACAAGAATAGTCCTTCTTATCCTACCTACGAGTATCCAGTGGAAATGAAAAGTTTTTTCCCATAAAGATTGTCATAACCGAAAACTGGGTAAAATCATCCGCAAGATAATCATAAATTTAATCCGCCTGTCACGTTCTGTGGAATGAACAATACCTCTGACAGCAAAGTACTTCTGAAGCCAATTCATTTCCACAAATAGTTGTATGTCATTTCAATACCAAACGGCATTATTGTAATTACCTTGTTGGTAAATGCATTTATACCTTCATAAATAATTCTACAATCAAACAGGCGATGGGCACGGATGAGTTAATCGATGGACACGAGTCAAGCAATTCATTTAGGTACGAGTTGTGATGGATACGAGATGACAATAACCCATATGTTGGAACTTCATCTGAGGTTGCCTTGAATAATAACTTTATATAAACATTTTGCAAAGCGTATTACCATTTAAAACAAAATTACCAACCTTACTGAGCGTAAGTCGCCGGTCATGCACGTCCCACTCAAGAATCTTTCACTCATATGGAGACGTCACCAAATGCCGGTGAAGGGCTTCAAATATTGGCCTATGCTCGGCGCTTACGGCCATTGAGTAGTGAGGGTTCTTTAACGTGCCAACACGTACTGTGACACGGGACCTCAGTTTTTACTGTCTCATCCACAGGGCAGGAAACCAACCTGTCGCCGGCTGGACTCGAACTGACGACCTCACGATTTCCCTTTACAATATCTATTTAAAATTGAAGCTCAACTGATGAAGTCTAACTGACAGAAACGATCGTCCTGAGCATTATAACTTTGGTATTATGTTTATAATATGTATAACCACAAGGTCGTGACCCCTGCTGGTGGACCGTTTGAGGCCCCGAGGGTATACATAAACCTAGTAACCGGTGTTTTGGTACCAGCTTATAATATTATACAAAACTAATCTTTGGTACTGATAACACCATTTAAATCCTAAATTATTAAAAAGCCAAGATAGTCATCTTTTTACAGTGGTTACTCTTAGACGGATTTGGCTATGCATTTAGATTTATTATTTGGTCGTGTATTATACCACTTTCTCTTCTGAATATCTATTTAAATTTGAAGCTCACCCGATTTATCTCTAGAAAAAAAAACGGCATCAATAACTCCACTGGTTAATCGTAACACGGGTACCCACAGCTTCTTACAGGAAAATGACAATAAGAATATAGATATAAACGGTAATATTAATTGTACTTGTATGACTTTCTATGGTAATCATGTCAATGTATGTTTCTTAATTAGAAAGATCACACTGTCAATGGAACAAGGCGTATTGTCGTTTTCACTTTAGTTTAATTCGACGAGCTATCAGTAATACTCTTTCAGTAAAAGTACAAAAACAAATAAAGTTAAGAATAAATCGTCTTTAATCAACGATTTTATCTTGCTTCCTGATTCAAACCATGGAATCACAATCGTCATGCATGTAGTCATGTTTAACAGTTGCACAAAAGGGTACGCTGCAGATAGAATAATCATTTATCATTATTGTAAATCACTCAATATTAACTCCCTGAGATTTTACTTTGCGTCATCCGGGTCTTCGGAATATTAAAACACTGTTTCTCTCATCAATAAAAGACAAAGGTCTCTGACAGTCTTGTCGTATGCAATGGCTTGCACTGGTGTAGTTTCCTCTTCGCACATATTTTTTGTTTCGTCATAATCATAAAGACAAATCTCGAAGTCTAAATGACAGAAACGATCGTCTTGAGCATTGTAACTTTGGTATTTTGTTTATAATATTGTTAAAAAGTCCTGGAAGAAGGTAGGTACATCATTACAGGTCTGTATCCACCTGACATACCCTTCTTTCCGGAGATAGCGTGCGTATTCCACACTTCCATCAATTTGTCAGTTCGTCTTTCTGTTACAAAACAAAAACATATAGATTGGGAGTTTATAACGGTTATTTTTGCACTTACTATAAGTGTACCGGTATTGTGAAATATATCTCTAAATAGCAGCATGATGCTATACTGATACGTTAAGGTATTAATAGAAATTAGATCAATTAAGGGTACATAGTAATGTCTAAAACAAATTTACACAAGAAATGAGAATATTAATTAAAATGGAATACATGTACAAATATAAACGGGTAAAAAGTATGGATAATAAATACTTGCTTGTATTAGCTCCACTGAAGCAAAACTGAAGTAGGCTCACGTTTAAAAAATCACCAGAAAAAAAGGCCAGTCAGTGCCTTCCTGACACATTTCAGCGAACATGTCAATATAGAACTAACCAGTTTCTTTCCAAAGTATTCCCCAAAACTATTCTATCCTTTGGTTGTGGACGCTCTTTCCGTAGCATTGATTAATCCTTTGTTCCAATATCAGCTTTCACCTTTGAGGACGTACTCTTTTTCTTTTTATAGCCGAAATACAATAGTTTGCGATAACTTCAAGATCATTGTTTGTAGTGTTTGCTTTTTGCCCAATTAAGTTCCTAGAAAATCCGTCTATGCATTGTTTAGTGCGATCCTATGACGCCCAAACTTGTCGTAGGACCATTCTCGCATTACGTGTGTGACATTCAGACAGATATAACAAGGTATATTCCATCCAAACATCTCATATAACCATAGATGTATTAGTAGGCCTATATAGCCCTTTCCCTGCATATGAATTGTATCACCAGATTGTATCAATTCCATGAAGCAAAACTGAAGTAGGCTCATGTTTAAAAATCACCAGAAAAAAAGTCAGTCCTAACACATTTCAGCGAACATATCAATAAAGAACTGAGCAGTTTCTTTCCAAAATATTCCCTAAAACCATTCTATCCTTTAGTTGTGGACGCTCTTACCGTAGCGTTAATTGATTCTTTGTTCCAATTTCAGCATTCATCTTTGAGGACAGCCTCCTTTTTTACAACCCAAATACAATAGTTTGCGATAACTTCAAGATCACTGTTGGTAGTGTTTGCCTTAGCCCAGTTAAGTTCCTAGTAAATCCGTTTATGCATTGTTTATTGCGATTCCATGACGCTTCAACTTGTAGGACCATTCTTGCATTACGTGTGTGACATTCAGACAGATATAACAAGGTATTTTCCATCCAAAAATCTCATATAACCATAGATCTGGTCTAGATGTTGTATTAGTAGGGCTATATAGCCCTTTCCCTGCATATGGATTGTATCACCAGAGTTTATACATATTACGTGTGTGACTCGGACAAAGGAGCAAAAACAAAATCCTAATATTTCTGCGATTTTATGAGAGATATTGAAATTAAGGGTGTTTTACAGCAGTCCTTAGTGTATTTTATTTTAGTATAATTATTGAAAAATACAGTGGTTTTTTTTTGTTTTTTTTGGGGGGGGGGGGGGGTTGGACATTTCTGAGGGTAACGTGTGTGACCTTGTGCGAATTTCCACATGTCACTCCTGCAATAGGGAACTTTCGAGTTATCCAGATTACCGTTATGATCCTGCATTTATTCGCGCCTTTTCGATTTTGTTCCTCATATGTTCGTCCAGTTTTCATATTTACCTTCGCAACGTATGTAAAGTAAATGGAAATATTTTACTTTTTAGCGCATTAAATTTATTTTGTATAAAGAAACACAAGTGACTCTTAAAACATACCACAGTCGGTTAATCAGTTAAACGCCAAATTAATGAAATGTATCAGACAGTGAAAAATATGCAGACAGACCGGGGATCGAACCCAGGACCTTCCAAACACTTGCAGGGCGCTTTTAACAATTGTGCTATAGGGGCTATCTATATATTATTGAAACCGGAAATAACATTGAGGTACATTTTTCTAGAATCCCGCAACTGGCGATAATAAAAGCGGGATTATAACGGTAATTCGGGCTAACTCGAAAGTTCCCTATTCATGTCTAATATTACTTAATTGACAAATTTGACAATGATAATAGATTTGACATAAAGTCCTTTGAATTTACTATATTTTTTTAAGCCATGTTAAAAGTAAAGTTAAGCAATAACAATCAACAGAACAGAAACAACTTATTAATCTGGAAATGCCACAAGGCTGAACAATCTTTAAAAGTTCATCAGCAATACAAATCAACAAACTACAAATTTGCGGAAATCCACCCAGATTTCAATTAAAACATTTGTAAAATCGCATTCAGCTGAATAAAAGAAACCTCCTTTGTGATTTGGCATTCATGTTAATCCACTTAAACACTGTTTATTAATCTGTCCATTTGCTGTGCAAAGTTAATAGTTGTAAATGAAAAGTTTCTGTTAGTGATTGGTGCTGGTTTTTCTTTCCAGAACAGCTAACACTTCATGTCGTGGAAAATCCTCTTTATCCAGACACGTTCCATTTCCATCCAGGCGCCAGATAAACTTGTTTGATGCAACTGGTTCCATGAATGAAGTGATCAGAATATCTTGACCAAGAAATTGATCTGTTGTTCCGGGTCAGCACTGATTGTCATAAATGACACCAACTGTGACATTTTTTGTAATTGGTCTGAAGTGTTTTAAGAAAAGAAGCCTTAGAAGTTCATCAAATTGCTGGTCAACTTACTACAAAATACACCGTACATGTTATCAGTCAGAATGCACTGTATACCAAAATATTGACTTATCGGATTTGTTTTAGAGGTTTAAAGGTTATATTAGCTGATACAGGCTATTCAAATTATGACATTCGGTATTTATGGACATGCAAAGAAAATCTTATCAGAAGACCTTGGTTTTCTCTGCCTCATCTGAAGGACAGGAAACTGATTATGCTGCAGCCTAGGTTTAAAAAGCGGCCCTTTGATACAAGTAGATATATAATAATTTTTATTATAATTCAGTTAATTTTTTAATCCTAGTTAGTAGTTATTGAAAACACAAAAACAAACTAGTTGAAAAAGGATACAGTGAGTACACGAAGCTCCAACTTTCTCAGTTATAGTTCCTGTTTTAATTGGACTGTTGGCCGCAAAATCATTGATCTGTGACAATCTCATACTTATTGATGAAGTCACATTCAAGTTGACTTCACACGTGTCTGTACTGGATTTCGTGATGATTAAAGTGATACCTTGAACTGTTGGAACATTACTTTAGGGATCAAGTGCAGCGATGTACTGGTTTATCTCGCTTTCACTCATGGGCATTTCTGTTGTAACAAACATAAAACTGCTTGCCATTTCAGCAACGAACAAGAGATTTTGCCAGACTGCCAATACCATCAACCACGCCTTTGCGAAGTATTTCCAAGACATATCTTTCTGATATTTTTGGGAAAGGCCACGGAGTACCTTAATGCAAAACTTGTTTTTTAAATTCTGAAGAGGGTCTATCACTATATATGAAGTCTGCAGTACCACCAGCAACAGGAACCTCTTTCATCACTTGGTCGTAGAGTTCATACAGGAAAACACATACAGAAGCTTTCCCTTTATCTTTGGTATACAAAATATCTCGGATATAAATATTTAGGATGTCCAGGATATAGATACAAATACATGGACCTCTGGAAACCAAGAGGTGGGATCGGGTGCCATGGAGGAGTAAGCATCCCCTGTCGACCGATCACACCCGCCGCGAGTCCACAGTCACAAAATACGTTAGGATCAAATCCTCGTCAAAATTGGTACAGACGTCTCAATAACCGCATACGAAAAGGCAACTCAACATTTCACACAGTGAAACAGAGTAATCGCAAACAAGACTATTATGCGGAACGTTTACATCAAACGCAGCGTTCGATATCCCAGTGTCAATAATTTGTCAGTGAGTAGTTTACATCTGTATATGAAAAATTCTTAAGAAGATTTTCAAGATAAGTGACAAAAGAGGGAAATTTCAAAACTTTTTATTTCAAAGAAAATTTCAAATGTTAGCCTTAACTTTACTACAAATACAAATATCAAGTTTTAAAATTGTCATAAAATTGAAAATAGCATACTTACTTGAATTTTCTTCTTCACCTTGAGGCTCAAGTGTGTGTATTAAGTGACAGAAATCATTTATGAAGGAGATCAGAATAACAGGAAGTCATTTGACATATATCGTGATTGGAAAATAATGTATTAAAGTGATATAAGCTGTCACAATGATGATTTTTGTCCCATGACATATAGAAGAGAATATGATATGTTTGTTCAAATACATTTATAAAACACGTGAAACGTTGTAAAAGATCTTCTTTTCTGAGTTATTTGTTTTATAAGAATTTAAGTTTTCCATACCTTAAAAATCCGATTATATTTCCTAAGGCAATGACCTTTCAGACAAACTCTTGCCATCTCAAATGTGCTTCGTAATTCGGTCAGGAGGATCTCTGTCTCGCAATCGATCTATCAGCAAACTCTGCTCTTGACACAATTGGGTGTGTTAAAGTCGGCCAATTTTTATGTTTTTATATTTACTTTTTAAAATAGGGACGTGGTTTTTATTGGAAAATACATGTGTTATGTAAAAACGTGCTTTTCCACGCTATATTAAATACCTGAAACAAATCGGATAAATATATCGGGTCACCAGTCTTTAATGTTAGCCTGAAATGAATGCTGACATTGCCAAAACCAAAACATTATAACTGCGAATTATGCGTACCTCATGTTTTACAATTGCGCCGCCGTGTCCGAGTTTGGCAGTTCATATTTGTCAGTAATGATACAGCCGAGTATGCTCCGGGACAGGTAAAAAATGGGTCGAGATCACCCGATATGTGGACAATTTCAGAAACGAGTGTTTTGAAACGACGTAAAAGACTAACTTTGCCTGATTAAAGTATGAAATGATGATGTACGAGAAAAAACGCAAGAGGTTATACGAAAAGAATATATATTAACTTCAAATAGCACGTAGTTATTGGACACTCGGCAATCTTCGTAAGAATAATCGAAAGGTAATGTGTAATGGCCAGAATGATATGAAACTAATATACCAAGTTTGGGGCAATTCTACGCATGTATTTGTTATTCTAACCACCAGATGGTCTAGTTGTGATATATACGAAATAAATAAAATAATACGTAAAATAGGCATGTAAATTTGTTTCATCTACGACAGCTCATATCGCTTTAAAATCCAGGTCACAGACGTTACCTTTATTTTAAGTGTGTGCCAGGAATATTTTCATCCTTTGACAGAAATTGGAAGGATTGAAGGATAATGTATGGTTGTGATGAATGAAGTATCAGTTCTAACTTATAAACCCACCTTAAAATTGTTATAAGTTGTGGTAAATTTTTAACATTAAAATTATCTTTTTTTTTTGTCCCCATACAAAACGGTAAACTAAAAATCCATTTCAACAGATATAATAATTTTTGTGTCGTTCAGTATTTCAAAAATCTTACTTCATTGCAAATAATTTATGATGAATAATTTGCATGAATTGTAAAAATGGGGGTAGGGGTTCCAAAAAATCTTTTCATCAAAGCCCCCTATTTCAAAAATAACATAATTCTGATTCAAATGATTGAAATTAAAAAAAAAACATCTCAAATACCAAAGTATAAATCTGTAGGATGCGTAGGACACAGATGCAAATCCGGCAAAAATGAACAAACACGGACCTCCGGAACCCAGGAGGTGAGATCGGGTGCCATGGAGGAGTAAGCATCCCCTGTCGACCGGTCTCACCCGCCATGAGTCCACAGTCAAGTCCAAATGAAATACGTGAGGAACGAATCCTCGTCACAATTGGAACAGACGTCGGAACAGCCGCAACCGAAAGGCAGCTCAACATTTCACCCAGTGAAACAGTAATGCATCAAACGCGGTTTTCAATATCCATGTGTCAATAATTTGTCAGTGAGTAGTTTACATCTGTATATTAAATGTTCATTTGTTGAACACGCCCTGGCATATCGGATCATTTGTGAAATATATACTGCATAAAAGCCGAAATCGTGGCGTTTGTCATTGTAATGTTGTGTGTTGGAAAGATTGTAAACTATAAATGTATATAGACCCAAATTTATTTTATATATATATATATATATATATATATATATATATATATATATATATATATATATATCATATATTATACCTAAATTATAGTCATATATAGGCCTAGATTGTTTACTGTGTATATATATATATATATATATATATATATATATATATATTCAATAATAAAAATATTTGTACATTTCCTCAAGTACTTCATTAGACTTAATTGTGGACTCACATCGGGTATGACCGGTCGACAGGGGATGCTTACTCCTCCATGGCACCTGATCCCACCTCTTAGTTTCATAAGGTCCGTTTAAGTCCACCTTTACCGGATTTGTATCCGTGTCCTGGACATTCTATTGATTTATACTTTGGTATCTGAGATTTTTATATAATATATTTTAGTCTGTAATGTGTAAATATTTGCATTGTATGTATATGTTTGGTGAATTACTTTTAGGTTTAGTGTTAGCTCTCACCCGCGGGGGGGGGGGGGGGGGGGGGGGTTGTTTTCATTGTAGTTCGTAATTACACTGTTTGTTCATACATATGCTTGTATTTTCAGCTCATCTTTACTTTCGTTTTGTATGTCTATTGTTTTTACACATTTCTTCATTAAGTATGAACCAAAAGTAAGTCTTGCTTTCAGCATGTTTCGTTGTTGAAGCGCTCGCGCACGCATGGCCCGAGTTCTGACTAATGCCCATATTTCGTCCTCCATACTCGTTACTACGGATTCCCCTCACCAAAAAGATGTAGTAGTCTTAAAAGTATATTTAGTAGAAAAAAATTAAATTAGATAAATAAAAATAAACATGCCAAAAACTAGAAGGATAAACATGAAAGAACATCCTGAAAAGAAAAACATAGAGAGGAATAAACTAAGTGAATATCTTGAACATGAAATTCATGTTATAAAAGATCAATTAGGTACAAATACAGGAGATGCTGAAATTTTAAATAACCAACTCTCCTGAAGTCAAATAGCCCCTTGCACAAGTGATTAATTGCTAGGACCAAATAAATTCAAACATAAATAACAAAAACCAGACTCGAAGAAAATGACACTGGTGATGACCTAAGCCGGGACACAAGTGTACCATTAGAAAACCACGATCACATACATGTACAAGAGCCTGGACAATTTGAGAAAACAGCTGACCAAAATATTGTTACTTACCAACAAAAATAAATCAAAGCAATACAAAATATAATGTTTGACCAAAAAAAGGGACAACATAAATAAATGTTGCAGCGTCTATGTGTAATTTTAAAATAGGTGACCAAGTTTGGATTAAAGACAATACTGTCAATAAGGGTAGATCCCTGAAACTTCAAAAAGAGATGGGAAGGTTCATATACCATTATAGATCAAATGTCCGATCTGGTGTGGGCAGGGCCAAACAATGGTTTATACCGGGTACAGGACCCAAAACTTGAGCCCAAATAGCTGAAAAATAAGGATTTGAATAAAATTGAATAAATTAAAATCATAAATGTGTACAAAGTTAGTTTGCCAATTTAAATAAGTATTGAATTAAAAAAAGTAGTTGAGAAATGTATGAGTGATAAATTACATGTTAGAATAATTGATCAATTCTGAATAGTCAAGGCTACAGGGTACAGTTCTATTACTTGTAACTGGGTTCAGTTTAGTTTTTATGGAATACCTTATTGGGATAATCAGATGACCAGATATTAGTGTTACATGTATGACATAGTGTTAGAATCTTCTCATGTTGATGAGTGTTATGGTTAGTGGTTGATTTATCCACATGATAAAATATGTTTAAGGTGTAATAACCAAATGAAAAGGGGGTAGCATTATAATAATATAATATAAAGTGAAGTTGAATAAATGTGATATGTATATAAAACTCGTGACTAGAGTTATCAGTTATTATTTTTTTAGTAGACTAAAAAAAGTATATGAATTTTTTCATTAGCATCGTAAGTGATGTAAACTTATTAACTATTTTATTAATAACTTTGAACAGCAAAGGTGTACATGTATGTCATTTCTTTTAATAACAGGGAAACCATGAACACGTATGGATATAACACGCTTTATACCTGGCTGAGAGATCAAAAAATCTCCATCAGTGTGAGGAATGTAGGAGGTTTTTCACTAGAGATAAATTGACCAGGCATAAGAGAAATGTACATGGCCCCAATGTCTATTGTACTATACCAGGATGCAAATTTAGCACTAGGAAGTCAAAAGCTTACAAACTGAGAGACCACATAAAGACACACCACAGATCACATAGTTCACACCAGCAGACAACAAGAACACAGAAAGCATCCACATGAGAACACCCACTACTAAAAGGCACCGACACAGCAGATATACAGTAACTCACCCCACAAATCGAAGGTAGAACTAGAAGGACCAGCATCCACCTGGGAGTCACCGAAAGTGGATCTTAGTGATTTCATGGGACTGGACACTTCACCATATATCAGCAACTCGGTTGACTTCTCCTACTTGTTAAAGGACATCGATATACCACTAAACCTAACAGCTTCCACCAACGAGAAACCCGTTAAACACACTGCCTTTCATACAATCACCAAAACACAGACCACTTTGGACAGAACAAAAGACAGCCAGCCAGACGACCACAACCATTAAAGATAGCATCAAACACTCACCACACTACTCCGACAATTGCAAAGCCAGTTACACCAGAACATTTTTCTATTGACCCCTCGTGTTATTTCGCAGGTGCCCCCAGTGAATACATGGAGAGATTCACAGCATCGATTTTAAAAGATGTTAAAGACAAGGCTAGAACTCTAAGAGAAATTTATAAAAGACGTTGGGCACCACAAGGTTTGGTATATCAAAGTGGAAACAGGTGCCGGCCAGTGCCTACATGGAGATATTCATAGCATCGATTTTAAAAGATGTTAATGACAAGTCTAGGACTCTAAGAGAAAACTATAAAAGACGTTGGGCACCACAAGGTTTGGTATGTATATCAAAAGAGGAGAAAACAATTTTGCCTGATGGCATCATTTATACTCTGCAGGATTGTTGGGTGAGGCCGCTAACATCTACTAGACACATATCTATAAATATAATAAAATATGTTTAACTCTTTTCCCCCTAATGCCACCATATGACGCACTGTCTGTTTCTCTAGGCCTTTTCTTAGGCTTCCCCCTAAGGCTTTTTCAGATAAATTAGCAAGAATTACAGACAACAATTTAAGTTTCAACAATGCACTATTTAATAAGCAAAAACATAACATATTGCATATCACTGTACTCAGGAAAATCTGAACTTTATAAGTATTCACTTGTTTTATCTTCAGTATTGTCACTGAAAAAAATACAGGTAAATATACCTGAGATTTTACTGAAAAGGTTATATTCTTTAATTTATTTACAGTTTTTTTCACACATGAATGTCTTGTATCCTTTTAATTTTAATGTTTCTTAAAGAAGCAGTTGTCACACATGTGCAAATTACAAACACTACATCCCTTAACGACCTCTTTGTGCACACCTGCCAGGTAGCAAGGTTTACACCTGCGCCTCTTTCCTTCCATGCGTACATGTACATTGTGCATTTTATTGTTTTTTACTACCACTGGACTGAGTACTTCACGCACACAGTCTTTTCCTGCTACAGAAGTTTCCGATCAGTTGTTTCCCCAGTTCAAGAATGAAATCCATGTGGGTATAAATTAGATTAAATTAAGAAATAATTCCACATCGTTTCCTCCGCAGTGTCCTTGCAGAGGCCTCCTTGTAAATGATATAGCTGTTTACTCTACAACAGTCTACAACAAACCAAAAAATGTACTTCCAGTACTTTTTACATGGCCTACCACTGGCATACTTTTTTCGCATCTGGTCATGCAAGTCAACACCATTCATGAATTTGTTGTAATTAGCAACTGCTTTGGGTTGTGGAACCTGCACGCGGTTTCTCCCAACTTGCCTATCACACATGACAGATTCATTTTCACAGTTATTATACAACATGATTGCAACACTGTTGTCATTCCAAGCAGTCATTGAAAGTTTTCCTCTTTCATAAGTAACAGAATCACCTCTGTTTGGAATGTCCTTCTTAATGCCAGATTGTTTTTGCGCAAGTCAGTTGGTAGGTCCTTCCTGTTTGTATTAACTGTACCACAGGTAAAAATATCATCCTGTAGCAGGTCTGTGGCCAACTTCACACTGGTAAAAAACCTGTCATGGTAAACATGGTGGTTGAAACCAACCAAGTCTCTGGTCAAATCATATACTACCCTGTATCCTAGTCCATTCTGAATTTGTATAGCACTCCTGTCTCTCTTGCCAGTGTGCAGAGCAAAGTCACTCATGTATGATGATTGACCATCACACCTGGCCCAGAATTTTATGCCAAATTTCTCAGACTTGGCAGGCATGTATTGGCGAAGTTCTGTACGCCCCCGAAAGCTCTTCATTGCCTCGTCGATAGATATCTCAGTCGAATGTTGATAAAAAATTTTAAAGTTACCTCTAACTACATCGTAAACAGGTTGTACACGATTCAGTGGGTGGTAACCTGGATCCGTCCTTTGTTGTCCCGCTGCTGCTGCATTTAGGTGCAAGTACTGTGTAACTTTGGCATAACGATCCCTGGTCATAGTGTTTTTAAAGCCAGTACACCCAAGAAATTCGTTATCCTTCCAATAATCTTCGTAACTGTGTCGCGGAGTAACACCCATTAAAATATTCAATCCAAGGTAGGCACGAATCTCTTCCCCAGAAGTAGCGATCCAATTCTTATCAACGCCTGAATCACGCTGGCATTTCTCTGCATATTTGTTCGTTTCTCTTGAAATTTGCACATAAAGGTCATCAGGAAAAAATAAAGAAAAATAATCCAACACACCTGCAGTGTCCACGTGAAAATCCTCAGGTAATTTTGCTCCAGCCCGTAACTCACACCTGGGAATTTCAAAACTGCCGCCATTTTCGTTGAGTATTTGAGGCGGATTATGGTTCCAGTCTTGCATAATTTCTTCATCCGATGAACTAATATCACCACTTGAGTATCCAGAAAATTCAGAACCAGACGATTCCAGAAATATTGCCCTCGCACGTTCAAAATCTGAGTCATATTCATCCGAATTATATTCTTGATTTGACGCCATCTTTGCTTCTCCTCGCTAATTCAAATCATGCTTGTTATACCATAATACTCTCAGAAATCACGCGAGATGTGAGATGTTACTATTTTAAAACATTACTCGATATCTCTGCTATTTGATTTGTCGCTTTAAATAACTGTGCCTAAATGTAAACACTGGGAATTCTTCGGTTAAAAATAGTCTGTTGCACACGCGTCAAAACTCGTCATTAGGAATGAGCTTGTAGTCGTCAAAACGCGTCATTAGGGGCCAGGCGAAAAAATGTGTTAGGGGAAAAAGAGGTTTAAGGTGTAATAACCAAATAAAAGGGGGATAGCCTTATAATGATTTATTATCAGATGCATTTGAATAAATGTAATATGTATATGAAACTCGTGATCAGAGTTATTATTATTTTTTTACTAGACTAAAAAAAGTATATGAATTTTTTCATTAGCATCGAAAGTGATGTAAACTTATTAGCTATTTTATTAATAACTTTGAACAGCAAAGGTGTACATGTATGTCATTTCTTTTAATAACAGGGAAACCCTGAACACGTATGAATATAACTCCGCTTTATACCTGGCTGAGATCCAAAAATTTCCATCAGTGTGAGGAATGTAGGAGGTTTTTCACTAGAGATAAATTGACCAGGCATAAGAGAAATGTACATGGCCCTAATGTCTATTGTACTATATTAGGATGCAAATTTAGCACTAGGGAGTCAAAACCTTACAAACTAAGAGACCACATAAAGACACACTACAGATCACACAGATCACACCAGCAGACAACAAGAACACCCACTACAAAAAGGCACCAACACAGCAGTAACTCACCCCATATATCGAACCTAGAACTAAAAGGACCAGCATCTACGTGGGAGTCCCAGGAAGTGGATCTTAGTGATGTCATGGCACTGGGCAGTTCATCTTATATTAGCAACTCTGTTGACTTCTCCGACTTATTAAAGGACATTGATATACCACTTAACCTAACAGCATCCACCAAGGAGAAACCCGTTAAACACACTGCTTTTCATATCGAGACACAGACCACTTTGGACACAACAGAGACAGCCACTCAGACGATCACAACCACTAAAGATAGCATCATACAGACTCATCACACTACTCCGACAATTGCAAAG
>BROG01001416.1:0-57793 GCA_030159075.1 Atrina japonica | reverse complement strand
TAACGTTTGTGTGGGACTATTGTTTCTATTGGTGATGGAACTCTTCGTAATCTTCCCGATGAAATGACATAAGTGCGGGATATCGTCTTCTTATGTTATAGAAACAATAATCCCGCACAAACGTTATCGGGTAACACGTGGTCCATGAATTAGTTCCATTGCTGAAGGCAAAATTTACATTTAATTTTATAATTTATGTTATAACAATTTCAGATATTAATCTTCAAGATGTCCCGGATACATATACAAATCTGGAGAATATTGGACAAACACGGACATCTGGCAATCAACAGGTGGGATCAGGTGCCACGGAAATGTAGGCATCCCCTGCTGACCGGCCATACCCGTTATAAGTTCACAGGCAAATTCAAGTAAAACAAGTGAGGAACAACTCCTTGTCATAATTGGTATAGACGACCCAACAACCGCTATCGAACAGGTTACTTAGCATTTCATTTAATAAAACAGAGTAATCGCAAACAAGATTTTGTCGCAATTATAGCGTCAATAAAATATGCTGAGTCAAATGCGATTCTCGATATCCCTGTGTCAATGACTTGTCAGTAAATAGTTTGTTCATATATTGAGTACGCCCTGGGATATCGGATCATTTGTGAAATATAGACGTCATGTGCTGATGATTGTGGGTATATTACTTCATAAATATGAAACATTTACTGTAGAAAAGCCGAAGTCGTCGCGTTTGTTGTCTGTGTTTGTAGTATGGAAAATGTGTGGTAAGTAGAAAGCGTGCGTGCTTGATTTTGTTGTATTTTTAATTTCTAGTTCGTTTTGGATATTTCGCATTGACATATGTATGAAAATTGTCATTATTAATTGACAAAACGTCGTCGATATATCTAAATGTCAAATTAAAGGACACCACTAACTTTTCCTTCTTTTGATTCAGCAGTTTCTGAATGAAGTCTGCTTCGTATGAATAAAGTAACAGGTCGGCCAACAAAGGGGCACAATTGGTTCCCATAGGAATGCCGATAGTTTGTTGAAAGACCACGTCTCCGAACATTACATATATATTGTCTATTAGAAATTCCAGCATGATTTTTATATCAACTTCAGTGTATTAATGTGTAGAATCAGAGTAGTGTTTGACGAAATAAGTATCCTGATAGCCAATCTAAATTGTCATTATTAATTGACAAAACGTCATCGATATATCTAAATGTTAAATTAAAGGACTTCGCTAGTATCCCTTCTTTTGAAGCAGCAGTTTCTGAATGCAGTCTGCTTCGAGACAATAAAGTAACAGGTCAACCAATAAAGGGACACAGTTGGTTCCTATAGGAATGCCGATATTTTGCTGAAAGTCTCCAAGCATTACAAATATATTGTCAGAAATCCCAGAATCTTTTTATATCAACTTCAGTGTATTTACGTGTAGAATTAGAGTGGTGCTGGGCAAAATAACTATCATGATAACCAATGGCTAGATATTTAAATTTTCGGGCACCACCTTTAGTAAAAAAAAAAACAGTTGTCAATCATGTAAAAAGTCTTTCTTTTAATTTTTCATGTGGAATTAGTAAAACAGAGAAAACACGAAAGAACTAATCGAACAATTACAGTTTCAGGAAAAACAGTAAATATATGATATCATGTCTCATATCCAAAATACCTATAACTAGGATATATCCAATATATTGTGGAGAACCGGTGGTCTCTCCCGGGTATATTAAAACCGGGTTATTTTCTCCATCATCAAAAATGGCCGCCACCATATAACTGAAAAAACAATGTCGAGTGTGGCGTAAAACATGCACTGCAGCCATTTGGCGTTGAACAATGGATGATATAAAATCTCCCAAATGTCAAATGTCAAATACCCGAATAAATCTTTCACAAACCTATTACCCAAGGACAATGGAAGTGTATACAAAACAATACAAGTTTGATATATCACGATATTGCGCTATAATTCGTTGCTTTTTCTTATACAAAGCTCACAATTTCTCGTTCGTAGGCCTGTTAAAATCACCGGGGAAATGTTCACAGTTGATGAGGAATCAACTCAGTTTTCCATAATCAAGGCACTAGCGATGAAAAACTGGAGAGATTTTGTTTTGTGTCGAGAAAAAGAATTAAAAGCAGGTAACTAATGCAACAGTGATGATAACAACAAAAACAACAACAACAACAAACAACAGCAACAACAACAACAACAACAACAACTACTACTACTGCTACTATAACTACTACTACTACTAATACTACTACTACTACTACTTCTTCTTCTTTTTCTTCTTCTTCTTCTTCTTCTTCTTCTTCTTCTTCTTCTTCTTCTTCTTCTTCTTCTTCTTCTTCTTCTTCTTCTTCTTCTTCTTCTATTACCGTTGCTGCTGCTGTTTTATTGTCGTTACTATTATTACTACTTTCATTGTAACTACTGCAGCTAAACGAATTCCTATTTACTACTACTACTACTACTACTACTACTACTACTACTACTACTACTACGATATTTAGGTGAAGTAGATTTAATCGAAGTAACAATGGTAACTATATTGTGACTATATTATGATTTTCTTTTCCCAGGTGGATTTATTTTCGTGTCATGCTTGAATAAAGGGTCTTCGGAAATACTTACTTGCAGTAAAGATATCTATAAGAAAATGGTCCAAGATGGAACGTTAACAGAGGTAAGAGGAGATTATGTCTAAGCTAAAAAAATGTAAAAAATCACCATGCCCATATAATTTTTATAATTACAATTAATTATGAATATAAATGGAAAGTTATAGTTTGCAAAAGAAAACATTACGATCATTTCCGTCGACAAGACTTTATCAGTTCAGTTGGCAATATTCTATTGACAACATCATGTTTTTTGTGGGAAACGTTTTCCAACAAATTGTGTACAATGGGTACCAATTATGCACGGCTCTTGGCTGACATCTATTTGTAGTCATATGAATCGGAATTTATATATATTCTGCTCTTCAAAGGAAATAAACAGTTAGCATCTCGCTTCAGTTTTACTTACAGATATACCGTCCGGTCTATAAATAATTCAGTTTCAGAATAACCACGGCATGACGATTTCAATTTTCATACCACGATCTTCCCGTTTGTAAGTAGTAATATTCCATCTCCTGCCTATGGCGTTTTCATTCCACACTGTATACATTATGCCAGAACATATGATTATTTTATTCTGAGAGCGAAACGACTCGCCAACAAACAACTGACCAAAGGTTACGTTGTTGAACGCTTGAAATCGTAGTTTAAGAGGTTTCTTTTTAAACAATATGAAGCCCCCTTCTCAGGAATCATATAGAGAAATATGGTACCATTTTATTCATGAGCTTCTCATTACGTCATACGGAAATTATGCATATTTATTACTACATTACCCGCGTCACTCAAGTGTACATGAGGTACTTTGAGATCCACGGTTTTCCTAATTAAGAGTTTCGGTGGCCAAAAATCATTTTAATCTATTTTTAAGTTAAAAGTAAAATTGAAGGAGTACCAATCAATAATAATAATTAAAAGTAATATCTCCAAGTAAAAGATATAAACTAGAAATGTAACCGCAGAAATATGCAAAATATGTCTATCATCAATTTTCCTTTAAGTGCCTCAACGCGTCAATTGAGTAACTGCTTAAAAGAGATTTTTAATTCAAGAAGAACTTTTTTGGTATACAGTTGAGGGGCCTGTGTTAAAAGTTCCGGTTAAGTTCCGGTTAAGTTCCGGTTAAGTTCATATAATAGTTAATCGATCCCGAATCTGAGCTTTATATATATATATATATATATATATGCAATTTTCCAAAATATTGGGATTATTTTCAATGGGTTCAATGGCGATGTACGCTTGAAAAATTTAAACAAAACAGGAACATTGATTTTCGCACTAGCAATATCAATTCTTGGCTGTTAAAAATGGAAAATCGTACTCAATGTCTTCTGATGCTGAGCTCGAAAGTTTTGGCTCTGGTAAGTTTGCTTTTAACATTTATTTTATATTTCACTCTTTAATCTATACAGTCAATGGTTTCTATACTGTACCCAATATTGCGGATATGTTAATCAGGGAAATAATACCAGATGTCGCCATATGTGTTAGAACGTATACTGGAGCACGACCACAGACAGTGACTCCATTTTGTAAATCGTGCTTTTCATCGAACTTGGCCTTTTCACCGCATTTGACTTTTTCATCATAGAAAGGTTTCCATTTAACATTTGCGACGGGAGTGGCACTCTGGGGACTCTGACTCCTTTCAGACACGTGACTCTATCCGGTTTGGGATGCACATTTGTTCTTCATGTTTAGACCATTTACACAACTAATTTGTCTTGTTCTAATGGACTTGAGTTTTGATTGTCGATTGGCACTTCTTCATTTTAACTTAGTATAGAAAATGTTTACCTTCATTCCTATGAAGCAGACTTATTTAAGACATTATGTTATTTGCTAGTAACAGTGTTTTGTACAACGTAGCTAGTTATTTTCCATGGTTTTCTTAATGCACTTGTGTTTTACGCTAAACTCGACAATTTTTCACTGATATAGTGGCGGTCAGACTTTTAAAGTGACATAAGCTGTCACAATGATAATGTTTGTCCCATGACATATAGACGAGAATATGATAAAATGTGTGTTCAAATACATTATCAAACACGTGAAACATTGTAAAATATCTTCGTTTCTGAGGTTTTTGTTTGATTAGAATTTAAGTTTTCCCGTACCTTAAAAAGTACGGCTGTACCATTCAGATAACCTCTGTCGCCATAACAAATGTGCTTCGTAATTCTGTCAGTAGGATGTCGGTCTTTTACGTGCTTGATCTATCAGCAACCTCGGTTCTTGAAACAATTGGATGTGTTAAAGTTGGCCGATTTTTATGTGTTTTATATTTACTTTTAAAATACAGGACGTGAATTTTATTTGAAAGTACGTGTGTTATGTAAAATACGTGTTTTTCAGCGCTGTTTTAAATACCTGAAACAAATCGGAACAATATATGAATAAAATATCAAATCACTAAAGATTTTTTCCAGTCTTTAATGTTACCCTGAAATGAATGCTGACATTGTCTAAATCTAAACAATATAACTGTGAAAATTATGCGTACCTCATGTTTTACAATCCTGCCGCCTTGTTCGGTGGAGTTGGGCAGTTTATATTTGTCAAGACTGATAAAGCCGAGTATACGATGGGACGTGTTAAAATGGGTCCAGATTACCCGATATACCAGGCACGTAAACAATTTCAGAAACGAGTATTTGAAACGACGGAAAAGGCCAGCATTGCCTGATTTAGGTATGGAATGATGTTGTATGAGAAAAAACGCAATAAGTAATAAGAATCGAATATATATTAACTTCAAATACCACGTCGTTATTGGACACTCGATAATCTTCATAAGAATTACCGAAAGTTATATGTAATATGTAATAACCATAATGATAACAAACCAATATTACGGGTTACGTTTGGCAAGTTTGGGGCAAATATAAGCCTGCATTTGTTATTCTAGCCACCAGATGATCTCTTTGGGATATATACGAGATATAATATTACATAAAATCGACATGTACATTTTTTATCTACGACAGCTCATATCGCTTTAAGGGTGGATGAGAGAAACCGGGATGAAATCGCCAGCGTTTGGCAAACTTACTTACAAATTCAACAAAGGTTCCAGTGGGATTAGAATCCACGCTGACAGATGTAAGATACTTTATGGTTTAAAGCGATATGCTCTATATACTATGCCATGAAGGTCCCAATACCAAATCTCTCAAACAAGCTTCAAATGTGATTCAATCTTAATTTTCAGCATCTATAGAATATATATGTCTGAATTTCAAAGTGAGTTTCAAATGTGAAATTTTGGCTTATTCAAATATACAATATTTTCAGATACCAAAGTATAAATCAATAGAATGACAAATTTCCTGACAAAAAAATAATATAAGTCTGAATTTCAAAATTAGAATTCACATGTTGAAACTTAACTTTGTTATTTTCTCTACTTCAGGTAGAATACAAACACCTATGTTTGATTAATATCAACTTTGATCTCACATGTGAATAATTTCAAACCTGAGAGATTCTGGTTTGAAAAAAAGATCACATGTGGTCTAGTCAATTCACATGTGAACATATGTTGTTGATGAGAATTGAAACCTCTCTCACATTTGAATCAAATGTTAGTCACATGTGAAGAAGTTAGCATTTTCTGTAGATTTTATATCTATGATTTTTCAATGTAAGTTTGAAATCTTTGTAACCGGATTCAACTGGAATAAAACATAGGTATACCACATTTTTTTTCTAGAACGAAAGTGGAAACACCCAGTTAGACATTTTCTTAGGAATTAGTAAAGAGGAATACGAAAGTATTTTCAATAAAGACAGTGAAGATATGGAATTGAAAAATCTTGGCTTAGAACCTGTCTCTTCCAAATCATATTCTAAAGAATTCTGGCCGTGTGATCCGATCGAGGACCAATCAGGTAAATGTATATATTAGCGGTTAAGCAGAAACTCCAGCAATGCTGCGTTATCGACTACTGATTTTGATTAGTACTGGTTACTGCAAATTCATATACAGAATTATTGGCTATTATGATATTTATTTCGTCCAAAAACAGTCGGGATCCACATTTAAATACATTGCAGTGGATAAAAGATGACGCTGGAATTTTCCATTTACAATATATACGTAGTTGACTTTGAACTTCTAGTTAATGATTGCAATAACGTCATACGTATTATTGCATTTTACATATTTGTTAAATATTCTTTAGAAATATGTTGGCGCCCATACTGTCTCTATTACAACGGAGAGGCGTCAATTGGAATTGATTGTGGACTCACGGCGGGTGTGACTGGTCGACAGGGGATGCTTACTCCTCCATGACACCTGATCCCATCCCTTGGTTTCAAGAGGTCCTTGTTTGTCCAATTTAACCAGATTTGTATCTGTGTGCTGCACATCCTAAAAACTTACACTTTGTTATCTGAGATTTTTTTTTATATATAAACCCAATTTATTGCCAATATCATAACCCTTGTCCAAATACAATTATATAAAAATATCAAATACCAAAGTATAAATTATTAGGATGTTTAGGATATAGGTTCAAATCTGGTAAACAATATATAAAAACGGACCTCTTGAAATCAAGAGGTGAGATCAGATACCATGCAGGAGTAGGCATCACCTGTCAACTGGCCACACAACCTGTATTTTAAGACACTAATGATCCATTCTCTATGTAGACTATTAATACATTATCATCAATATTTCAGATCAATCTCTATCTACTAGAGCAACAAGAATATGCTTGCTAATAAAAAGCTGGATGTTCAACAGTCTGTACAGAGGGTTATCCGACAGTAGAACCGAAAATGAGAAGATTGCGATAATTGAGAATTTCTTTGAGATGCTAAGAATCAAAATCTTATCACGTGGTTCAACATTCCGGTATATTAACCATATGGTGGACATTGTGTTTAAGAAACAAAAGAAACAATGATGTTTGATGTAGTATTTTAATGCTTCAGTGTCAACCAAAAACTGTACATGATTACTGGAAATCTTTCGGCCACTCTCGTCCTCACACTTTCGGCGCATAACACACTGGGCGTTTGATAAAATCCACCTGTATCGTATGTATTGCATCAGACATGTTAAAACAATATTTTGTATCGGTATGATATAAACAGCGTATCTCTCTCTGCATTTGTCCACTCTATCTGTCTCTCTCTTCCCCTCATTCTCTGTCTCCCAGTGTGTGCCTCTCTCCATCTCTCTATGTGTCTCTCTGTTTCTCTCTCTGTCTGTCTGTCTGTCTCTCTCTCTCTCTTTGCCTGTGTCTCTGTCTCTGTCCGGTTTTTCAAAATATATCTTTGATATTGTACATATTATCTTAATCATTTCGATATGAACCGCACCGGAATCGGAATTCGCACCCGAAGCCTCCCGCGATCGAGTCGACTATACGACTAGACCACTGTAAGTAGTACCAACTTTGGAAATTTATATAGTAATTGATTATCTATACAAAGATTACACGATTGTGTCATTAGATAATTATTAAGTTTTGAACAAGTTTATAAAACAATCGATGTATTAGATATTTTGTATAATCTGCAATATTGCCGATCAAAAATTGACTATCATCTATGTTATTTTATGTTTTCAAAAAGTTGGGAGGTGAGCTTTTTATCTACTCTTTGTAGTGAAAATGCATATTACTTAGATTACAGAATAAAGTTTATAAATATGTGAAATCACGTTTATTATGTTATAGAATAAAACAGGGAACTGTTAATGAAATTAGATAATTACAAATCGGAAAACCAGTGGGCAGAGTAAGATACAATACCAAACTCCAGTGTTCTATCTGGTAATACCAAACTCTGGTAACTATGGTAATACCTGGTTGTACATAGCAATGGGAATGATAAATACGTACATGCCACCTGGTGACTATACTCCGTTTCCATTTTGATATCCTATGTTATTGAAAGTCAGGGTATTACCGTCGCTAAACATATTAGATAAAGATACAAATCTACCAAAGTAAAATGGAATATACTAGATCAATCAGAAACCAAAACAATATGTTTTACAGGTAAAACTCCATGCATTACTGAATCTCTAATACTTTTGTTATGATAAGTAGCTTATCACCCGTATTATAATTTGATTCAGACTTGTTGTGTTTATAAACATCTGCCAATTTACCTTTGTAGACTTGTACTCTCAAAACAATAACACGCTGTCTAATTTGAAATGAATTTTTAAACATGCTACAACACGAATATCAACAATTGCAAAGACAAAAGATATATTTAATCGCGTATGTTCCGTTAGTATTGTATCAGCATCGTATACTCACCAATTAATTAATTATTTTTTTAATTAAGGTGTTGTAATCCTTTGAACCATGGTCTTCCAAATTTACATTTATCTGTTGTGACATCGATTTCTTTTCCCTTATGTGATCCGTTAGGACAATGGAACGCTTTTAAAGTACGGAATTTATTATTATACTTATTTCAAATACATAATATAAAAAAATCTAAAGATACCAAAGTATAAATCATTAGGATGTCCAAGGTAAAGGTACAAATATGGTAAAAATGGACAAACACGGACATTTTGAAATCAAGATGTGGATGAAGTGCCATTTAGGAATAAACATCTCCTGTCGACCTGTCACACCCGCCGTGAGTCCACAGTCAAGTCCAAATGAAATACTTGAAGAGCGAATCCTTGTCATAATTGATACAGACGTCTCAACAACCGCCAACGAAAAGGCAACTCAATATTTCACTTAGTGATACAGATAAATCGCAAACAAGACTATTAGGTTTATGAGAACTATTGCAAATTAAAAAACTTGCAAATTCACAATTACTTGACACAAATTATTACTACACACAATGAACTATGAATGTTATAATGTCTATGGATATACAAGGTTTTACTCACACTGTGTGGGAAACAATATATTTGCTGACTTCTGTACAACAAATACAGACATGAAAGCCGCATCAACTAGAAAAACCCATGTTTGCATAACATAGTTGACAAAGGCTTAATGCACAAAACAAAGAAGAACAACTCAAAGTTGAAACAAGGAAAGATAATTGATATAAAGTATACTGTACCACAAGTCCAACACATTGCAAAACACAAAACTATACTTAGCATGCTTAGGAAGAAAAGCAAAATGACGAAAGTTGGTAGGTACAGCTTGTACCAAAATTACATATTGTAGTGAAATTAAAAATTCTATTTATATTTTAGCAACTTTCACGCACTGCATCTTCATTCGAAGATGTTGACCCCGTCGGTTGATATGGGATATAATCGGAGGCTGTTAAGAGTTTTACATGGGAAGAAATGATAAAAACATCTGACAAATGATATACAAATCTCAGATACCAAAGCATAAATCTTCAGGATGCCCAGGATACATATACAAATATAGGAATCTGGTAAATATTGGACAAACACGGAACTCTGGAAATATAGAGATGGTATCTGGTACCATGGAGAAGCAAACACCCCACTCTTGACATGCTAATAATATAAAAATCGCAGATACCAAAGTATAAATATTTAGGATGTCCAGGATACAACGGTAGAAATCTGGTGAATATTGGACAAACATGGACCTCGGGGAAATTCAGAGAAGATTTTATTATTACAATAAAACATAATGAACACTACAAGATCTGACGAAACACAAGATTGCAATCAATTACACAAACACTGTTTTGTTCAATTTTAACGGGATATATGGATGAAGATCCACATTTATTATGACACCATGACAAGTTTGGAACATTTTTATGTAAGTGCAGATTAGCTTGGAATCATATGTAAAACGGCTGTATTGTAACAATATACATCTATCCATTCACAGATACCTACAAACAGACAGACAAACTTATGTGTAGAGATTGTTTGTTCTCCCATCTTGGTTTAAACAGTATTTTATTATTTGAAATTGCGTTAGATCACATTAAAACAGCAATGTGTAATTAGGATTGAGCAACAAGTTAAATGTATATAAACTCTCTCCTTGGACCTTCGACAGACGTATCTGCCGTTTTCGCCAACCCTAGGCTGTAGACAAACTACACACGCTATGACGTCACAGTATAATTTTAAAATGATATAAAAATTTCAGATACCAAGGTATAAATGAATAGAATGTCCAGGACATAGATACAAATCCGGTAAAAATGGACAAACACGGACCTCTGGAAACCAAGAGGTGGGATCAGGTGCCATGGAGGAGTAAGCATTCCCTGTCGACCGGTCACACCCGCCGTGAGTCCACAGTCAAGTCCAATGAAACAAGTGAGGAGTGTATCTTCGTCACAATTGGTACAGACGTCTCAACAACCGCCAACGAAAAGGCAACTCAACATTTCACTTAGTGAAACAGAGTAGTCGCAAACAAGACTATTATACCGACCGTACAATTTGCGGAACGTTGACATTAAACGCGGAATGACTTCTATGTGATGAGAATACAATGTTTTAAAGTTGTGTCAGGTTTCATTTACGTACTTAAACATGTGTGTGAATCATGAGAGAAAAATAATCCAACATGGGTGTGTTGAGTGGAAAGGGAAAATCTCCACCCTCGTGGTAAGCATCTGAAAATCCACTCCTCGAAAAAGCCTCGGATTGGAGAAACCAGGTTATTATCACTCGGGTACAGTGTCCCTTATCCACTCCATTCAACCATATAAGATTCGATTACTCTTTTGAGCGTGGCTGTTTGATTTCATTCCACCATCGTCATATTTACTTCGCCTCCAAAGCCGGCCTGGCTCAGTTGGTATCACGCTTGACTCTTGATCGCGAGCTGAGGTTGTGAGTTCCGAGTCCAGCTGGAGGCAAGTGGGATTCCTGTTCTTTGGGATGAGACAGTAAAAACCGAGGTCCCGTGTCACAGTAGGTGTCGGCACGTTAAAAAACCCTCACTGCTCGATGTCCGTAAGTGCCGAGCATTGGCAAAAATTTGAAGCCTTTCACCGGCATTCATACGAGTGAAAGATTTTTGAGTCGGACTTTAAACATCAATACAGCAACAATTAGCCTCCAAAAATTCAACTTTTTCAAATTTCCAAATATACAATGGATTACTCAGATATTGATAACGATAAATTTGTATAAAAATGTTGATGAGTTATGAATCAAATACTTATATGCTTTTATTTTCAATTAATCAATTTTGAGGCATACGTAAAGAAGTCAAATAGATATGTTAAGAGTTTTTCACCAAAACTCGAGGACGCCTGTACTAATTCTGATCGAGTCTTCAAAGTTATTCTTATTTCGATGGAGGTATCAACTCTCAATCACCGTGCTGTTTAATATATTTAGTCACATAATATGGATTTCTCTCAACTGTATGTTCAGGCTATACAGCATGCAACAAGACAATACCAGGCACGAAAAGATGAAATGGTTTTCTTCAAATATTTATGGAAGCTTTGGGCCCTGGGGTTAAATTCACTGATAATAAAATTTGTTAACTGATATTCTTCAACTTTACATTGCATACTAGAAAAAAAGATGTGCAAACAAATGAATATCTTAGTTAATCCAACATTGTCCGATTTACATAGCTTGGCTTTGCGGAGTAACCTTTTAATTATCATATGGCCGATTCTATTCACCGTTATATCAAGCTTCAAGAGAATTACGTTTTATTACCGAGTAAAACTGAACAAGTCCCAATCGATAATCAAAACTCAAGTCCATTAGAACACGACGAATTAGATGTGCAGATGGTCTCAACATGAAGAACAATAGCGAATCCCAAACGGGATACGACCAGGTGTCCGGAATGAATCAGCGTCTTCTGCTGGCATGCCACACTCGTCTCAAATGTTCGATGAAAACCTTTCTAGTTCGATAAACATGTCAAATTCGGTGAAAAGGTCAAGTTTGGTGATAAGGTTAAGTTCGGTGAAAAGCACGATTGCTGAAAGGGAGTCACTGTTTGTGGCCGTGCTCCAGAACAGTAGTACTAACGATGAAAAGTAGGAACGATTACTGTTGCCAGTGTAATATTTTAATGTATAACCTCAGATTTAAATCAATCCTGGACCTAAAAGAGTTCACGCCAAGTCATATAAAGTATCCAAAATTTACAATAATAACAAAAAGACACAAAACACGCTTAAAGAAATATAACAGTTTATTAAATATATGCATGTGTAATCAAGTTATGTTATAATAAAGAGTTCAATATAATAAAAAGAGGTGGACTGCAGATGGGTATGGAAATTCCGCTGGAACTACTTTTCAAAATGGAATTCCATTCATCCATATTATTTTTTCAACCAAAATATCTGATAACTTCAACGTGTTTTGGCATTAGTGTATATCACCCTTAAGTATGAACCTTATACGAAGAACAAATTAAAAATTTATCACACAACTGAATATTAAAATAAGGGGCATGTAACAAAACCACATCACATGTTTCTATCTGTATTATCAGACTGCACGAGATTGTTGGAGCTGAAGGATTTGATGAGAGCTGCTCTCTTTGAACTCCTCCACTACAAGGATCATGTGCAGTCTGATGTCACGGATAGAAACATATGCACAGATTTTAATGTATACAGGTGTGTGTGTGTGTGTGTGTGTGTGTGTCTGTGTGTGTGTGTGTGTCTGTGTGTGTATGTCTGTGTGTTTGGATGCTTGCAGCTATACTAACTTTGAAAGTTATTGCACAATTAAAAATAATGATATTTCATTTTGTACAACTAATACATTTCCAGACCAATGAAACAACATAAATGGGAACAGTATAGTAAGAAGTACAATACAACTGTTAGTACATACAACACCAAAACCTTTATTTTTTATTTCACGTGGTTCTATCTCACGTGTTATATAATCTCATAGAAATTCAACTTAAAAAAAAATACACGAGAATAAAAATGAGATTCCTTTGAATTATCTGAGTTGCTTCATCACAGTGTTTAAGGTAGTGACGTTTCTTGAACTCATGCTTACCAAATAATTTTAAATTTACCAAAAATATTTAATGTATAAAATGCATAAAAATGTGTAACAGAATATATCGGAAGGCAAATTACATAAACAACTGAGCTTATATCATTTATATAGTATTTGGTCTTCAATAAAATCAAAATGACAAAAAATCGAGAATATACATATATATATATATATATATATAAATAAAACCCCAACAACTGTTTCTAATGCCAACATTTAAAAATAATCTGCTTTGCTATTAAAAGAAAGATATTTATGATGCTTTAGATAATAATAATGATGTATTAGAAACATATCTCGATTAATAAAATATAATTAAAATGAGGTGACCGGTTTTTTGAAAACATTTCCTTTTTGTGACTAAAATCAAATTTTGCATGGTTTATAACAACGAGATTTGAAAATATTGTTGTTTCCAAAAAATATATAGGTCTATACAAGATGGTTTCTTTCAATTGCAATGTATTCTTAAATAATTACTTTGTTTTGACTAAAATCAAATATCTAGCATGGTTTTGACTTTTTACATCAACTTACATAACAAAAAAACAATATTTGCATAAGCTCCATTAGTAACATGCTTACTGTTTAGACGATTTGGAAATTATCTAAATATCATGTCAGACTAACATGTAAACTAAATATACCAGTAACTACTCTCATTGTTATGAAGGTATGATTCATTACATGTAAAACAAGACAATTAATTGGACATTTAACTCTGTGTTCCCTGTAGCAACATTTAAACTCATCCATATCAAAGAATGGTAAAGTCCACAGTCAGAATTCAGGAGTGTATAATTTAAAATAGTTTTACATTCAATATTAACTTGTGCACCCCTGAATTACGACAATGGACCATACAGTTTATTAATGTGGATGAGTCCCAATGTGATCACAGGGGGTTGCTGAGTTTATTTTAGCAATTCTCCCTCAGTAATATATGCACATTTCAAATGAATACTAACATCGATAAACATGTATTTAGTACTCAGTAATGTGTCACGTATGCTTAAAGGCTGAATTTAAATTACTAGAAAATGTTTCTAACCACTGGTATGACAACTGTTCTAAATTTTGTCTACGCCAAATTAGATACAAAATATACAAAATATATTACTAATGAACTACCATGATATTATACATCAGTATCATATTATTACTATAATTACTGATTATAAAATGATAATATCTGTTGACTACGCTACTGTCCGATTCACATAAGATGGCGGGGTGGAGTACCCTTTTTATTATCATACGGATGATTCTACTTACTTTTCAGCTATGGCAAGCTGCACGGGAAAAACATTTTATTCCTCACTGGATATTCTCTGGTGTATGATGACACGTAGGGACGATTACTCTAGTGAGTGTGATTTTAATGCTATCTTTATTACCCAAATTTTTAACTCATCCAGGCCATGAAAGGTTTCACAAGACTCCACCCCCCCCCCCCCCCCCCCCCCCCCCCCCAGGTTATATGGATTTTACTTTACGCAGGCATAACCTTACATCTGCTACAATGTTCCGTCAAACCATTTAATTAATTAAACCACAACCACTAGATCTGAATAACAAAATGTGAAAAAAATGATGAATATCACAATATTCACGTTTTCCATACACATCATATACTTCATAAAAAATAAATTAATATATAAGCAAAACTACACATCACAAAAATTACAAATTTTGATTATACTTAAAAAAAAAAAAAAAATTCATCACACAACAGACATACTGTATGAGCATCTACTTTCTGGAGTATGTTTAACAGTATCGCAACATGCTTCATCAAACACAGGCTGTGTCTGTAAACAACTGGAGAAGGGAGTGTCGAACATGACAGTAACATGCTTCATCAAGTACAGGGTGTGTCTATAATGAATCAACTCCATGCGTAACACTGAAAAATCAGTTTCATAATAGTGAAAGATGTAAAAACGGTCGGCAGAGGGTCAAATATAATGACCCCTTTACAGTCACCAGGGGCACAGAAAGAACAAGAAGATACGAATGTATCAAACCAGTAGTATAAGACTTTTAAAATTATAAAACAGGCACTGGCTTTTTTAAAATCTTCCCTTTTTTACTACTTAGATTGATATACAATAACAAAAAGAGATATACACAAGCATTAAATTCTTAAAGCCCTACTGGTCAAGGACCAGTGGTCAAGGACCAGTGGTCAACTGGGACCAATAGTCGGCTGTTGTATTATTTCGCCTAATATACAACACGTTTCTATGATTTTTTTTAACCTCAATCATCAGTTGTAGGGTGTTTTTCTCAAACCGAAGGAAATAAATATTGTTGTGGTAGATACTAAACAAGAAATCACACCACAGTCGACCACTGGTCCTTGACCAGTATATATTTTGTGAGAATTCCTTGAGAAACCCAAGTTCAGCACTTTGTCAATCAACTGCAATTGATTAACTCAACCTTATTATTTGTATATGAATATGACACTGGACCTGATTTTATTTTCACAAAATATGTAGAACTATAAGATTTTAATGTCAGTGTATGGCTCTCATTTGTTATTGTACACCAGCTACAGCAATGTACAAATAGAACAAATCGAAAAAAAATGTTTGGTTACCACAGGTAATGCCCCTTTAAAGTCTAGGTTTGGTGGGAATGTTACTGAAGGCCATGCATTCTGAAAAAATTGCATGAAGAAAAAAAACATCCATATTTGATCAAAACTGTAACTGAACAACTGAAGAAACGTTTACTAACGAAATAGAGAGCATGCGAAGTTGATATCTAGACGATCACCATAGTTATTCCTGCATTTCCTTTGATGGAAGTGCTTGTACATGTTGTAGACACACAATATATGATAAAACTAATTTTGCAAAAAACAGATCGACGTTAATAAATAACTATAAATATATGAAATATAAAACACAAAAGCCATTCCATCACAGACTTGAAGCAGTAAAAATTGGAATTCTTAAGAGACATAACAATACTCATAAAATATTCAACATGTAATTGACAACTAATCTACGGAAATGAACATCTCTTGGCTACGGTGTGATTCCTTGTTTAGTATCTACCACAACAATATGTTCATTTCTGTAGATTAGTGGTCCACCATTGTTTCTTGTACACGTGAAACAGTAAATAAAAAAAATGACGGACGCAAGTTCTTTTTACACCAATTGTATGGCACATTTAAAGGGGCATTAACTGTCTTTTCGAAAACCGAAAAAAAATATGAATTTTTTTTTTTTTACTTTTTACATTATTTATAACAAATAAGAGCTATACACAAGCATTACAATTATTACATTCCTATAGTAGTATAGATTTTGTGAAAAAAAAAAGGTCAGACCCAATGTCATAGGCATCATACAACTATTAAAGTCCAATTAATCATTTGCAATCGCATAAGTGACAAACTAGGTTTCCCAACCAATTTTCACAAAACATATAGGAATTTCAGAATTTTTTATGCCTGTGTATATCTGTTTTTTGTTACTGCACATCGATCTTAAGTAGTAAAAAAGGAAAAAAAACACAGCTAGTGCCCATTTAAACTAGCTCTTCTCATACCAGACACATAGCTACACCTAAAATTAAAACCATTCTTGATATTCTCGATATATATATATATATATATATATATATATATATATATATATATATATATATATATATATCATCAATACATTAAATAAGCCATCGGCTGAGAAAAGGGTTCTTAGGAAAATTTGTGGGGAAATTCTGATTTTTTTTTATTTTCAGAAACTTGAACAACATATATGGAATTTAAAAAATATAATATTAGAAATATTATGTCGGAAAGAATTCCTTGTTTTCTGTCATTTCCTTGGTCATGGTGTATACATTAGGACCATTTTCTAAGCCCCTGTCTCAAATATAAATGGATCAGAAACTCTTGGATATAATACAGATGTTTGATAAAGATCAATATCCATAAAACAGCAAATTAATTATGCAAATGATGAAAAGATGTATTATAAATATTATAAAATCAACAAGTAAATACAAATCATTTAAATCAATTTTAATGTTTAAATGTGATTTTGAAAAAACCTCCAAGCATTACGCTCAAAATTTAATTATGGTGTAAACATACATGTATACTTTTGGCAAAAATTGAATCATGATTTCCTTGTCAACCCCTAGGGTATCGACAAGCTACACACGCTATGATGTCACAATACAATTTATACGATGTAGGATGTCCGTTGCGTCTAGAATGCAGTGCATAATGTCAGATTTCATTTGCTTAGATCTTCATATACATACATTTAATAAATGGGAGGAAAATAATCGGCAAGCCTCGGGTTCGTCATTCAAGAATCTTACACTTGGATTGAGATTCCTTTGTCATACCCTCAAGGTAGGGGTAGATTCTATTCTATTCTATCTTCGCACATATACATCTATGCAAACAGTCTCAGGCACCCACACATACACACACACCAACACACATTACTTATTTAATTATTTGGATCGATAACTAGCATAAAGGTGATATCTTATTTCAAAGACATTTGTTTTTTCAAAAGACATACAAACAACACATCATTGTTTACCACATTTATACGTTGTTGTAGTAGCCAATGACCACAGTATACATACAGTGTATTTGGACAATCTTGCTCCCTGTTTCAATTTTGCCATTTTCGCCATTAGATATGAGGGCAAATTTACAAAAAAACATGGAAAAAAATATGAAATTGATGCACAGACATACATGAAATCCAGGAAACTATGGTAATTAACCCTTTCAACCATAATAGACTGCCCTAAACTATGGAACAGACGACACCATTCAGATATTCAGGGGTGATAGGGTAAAGGGTGAATTTAAGATGGGATTAATTTATTTTCCATTTAAAAGGGCAAAAATAACCAGGGGCGAAAAATACCTATCAAAACATTGCACTTTTAATAGTTATAAAAGATCTTACAATGATAGACCACTTCATATTGTATTTATCACTAGTTTAATACAGTCAACTCCACTTCATTGAGATACTAGAAGCAGTTCCGTGTTAAAGTGATTAAATGTTATCAAGTCTGTTTGATGTGGGTATGGTCTTGCAACGGAATTTCGTGACCATCTTCTAGGTTGTCCACAAGTTCCGCGGAATCATTTTCATGATTGCCTTCCCCCGACGTATTGTAGTATGTGTAAAACATTGACATGACCATGAACACAACCGTATCGATTCCCATCAGTATTGCAAAGAAAAAAAACTCTGACGTCTGTTGGAAGCAAAAAAAGAAAAATATGAACATGTATATAACATTCAAATGTTTTTTCAGTTCAGTTGAACTAATAATTGAAAAAAAAAACATGTAAGGGTGAAAATACCCATAATGAAGTGATGCTCTGAATATTTAATACAAATTATTTTAAGATATGAACATGATATATATCCAATTACTGGATTTGAGAGGTGGGTGGTGCGCTCCGTGGCAGAGAGAATAGAGAATTATGTTTTATTCTATAAAGTATCTTGCATGCTCTCTGCACAAATTTAAGTCCCGGGTCAATCTAAGCTAATACCAAATTTAATGACATGTGACAGCAAACTGAAAATGGGGAAAACAAACCACATACCTGAGAGGAGAAAAACTTCACTTCGGCAACTATTACTACTATCAGACTACCAAATGCTGTCGTCATCAGCCAAGCTGCTTGTACTACCGACTTCATTGTGGTTGGCGCCTGTGTTGAACAATAAATAGAAGAATATATTTTAATACAGTAGGCTTGTAATTGTCAAAAAAATGTTCCAAACAAAGCTACTTGCCTGAGTACAAATATTAATTCATCTTCAGGGCAAATATTCATCAAATCTACTTGCCTGAGTACAAATATCACTAGGCCTGCAGTGCAAGTACCCAGGGAATATACTTGTCTGAGTACAAATATTAATTCATCTTCAGGGAAAATACTCATCAAATCTACTTGCCTGAGTACAAATATTAATTCATCTACAGGGCAAATACTCATCAAATCTACTTGCCTGAGTACAAATATCACTAGGCCTGCAGTGCAAGTACCCAGGGAACATACTTGTCTGAGTACAAATATTAATTCACCTACAGGGCAAATACTCATCAAACCTACTTGCCTGGGTACAAATATTACTTGGCCTGCAGGGCAAGTGCCCTGCTAACACACTTATCTGAATACAAATATAATTTGGCCTGTAAAGCAAATACCCTGCAAATCTCCTTGCCTGTGTACAAATATCACTGGGCCTGAACATGCTGAAGGACAAGAATCCTGCAAATCTACTTGATTGGGTACCAAATATCACTTGACCTGCAGGACAGTCCTACAATAAACTTGCCCAAGTACAAATATAACTACCGGTAACTACCACTCTTGACATGGGCAAGTTTAAATTTTGGGTAATAAATCATAACTTCAAAATTACACTGACTAGAGTAATCATTCTTACTTGTCACCATACATAAGAGAATTTGTGATTAAATTAAAATTTACATTTCAGAAAATTTCCTCTTTAAAATGATCCCTTTTATAAGAATGTCTTTGTGTGAGGACAATTCTGAATTATCCATTTGGACAAACAGTGAATTACTTTTACTCAAGTAACTGCAAACTTGACTGGTACTGAAAAACTGGACGAGTGTCATTATCTTTGACATTGCATCCAATTAATTATTTTTCAAAACAATTTTCATTCGGCAATTTGTAGGATGAACGGATGTGATGTAGGAATGTGCATTTTGTGTACAAATATGTCCCATGTCTTATTTCCAGACACATGTAATTACAATGTACCAAACAAATGCATCTACCGGCCATGGAGATGCACAAATTGCACTTTAAAACCATAGTATCACCCAGTGTATCAAAACGTTTGTTTGGTTTGCGGTAAAATAGGAAACTGATTAAAATATTAAATATCATTTTGTTATAAATATCAATATTTCACCGCATTTTGAGGTCTAAACATGTGAAATAAGGCTTTATTGAATTCTTGTGCAGAATGACAACAATTTGACCTGGTGTCAACTCCTGTGACCTCCAGATTGAACTCAATCAGAAAGCTTCTAGTGCAAGCGTCAACCAGGTAAACAAAACCAAATATGTCAGATGTCAGATAATAAGAGATTCAATTGTGAAAGAAAGTGATCGCTAACAGATTCGGCAAGAAAAAAGCAATAGATCTGCTGCAATGTCTAATTGGAACAAAAACAGGATATATATGGGTAATATACATACTTGTTGTTTACTTTTTAAATTTTTCATATCAGTAAAATAAACAAGTTATTGCCCTTGACCAGTTTGCACATAGTTAAATTTTACCTATAGTTAGCCATGGTCCTGGTTGTAGGGAGACATGAGGATTAATTTACCCAGGTCAAGTCATATTCCCTCAGGCTTCACCCTGGGGGAATATGATTTGCCTTGGGTAAACAAATCCTCATATTTCCCTATAAGCAGGGCAATAAATATATAATATTTTTCAGACAGATTAATCTCATAAAATGTAAATTATTTGCGCTATTCATATTTTTTGAACACAGAAACATGATTTTACACCTTTTTTACATCAATTTTAAATGGGTGTTAATATGCCTTTGAAACAAGAACAATGACAAAATGGCGTTTTTACCTGTGAGTAGGCAAAAGACAATCCAGTCACCGAGTACAAGACTTCGCCCACGGTGATGATGAAATACTGCGGGACCATCAACAGCATGGAAAGACTGTTACTATGGATACTGACAAATAACCTGGACTTCATCTTATTGAAAAAAATCAAACAAACAAAAATGTGAGAGATCATTAATTTATAAACGAGTACAAATGTATAAACAGGATTGTGTAATCATAGCATTTATTCATGGTAAAGACCGTATCCTAAATCAAAAAAAAAAAAAAAAAAAAAAAAAAAAAAAACTTTACAAGCAGTTTCTCTGAAGTATGGAATTTGGAATTTGTTATTAAAAGTACATAAGGCCAAATGAAATTGAGTTGTTGTTTCTCAGACCCACGCTCATCCAGTTTGAAATCCAGGTACTACAGAATTTTCAATAAAAGATGTGCAACAATAAATATATAAAAAGTTGCAACAAATAACATAATTTGGGGATATGTATTGTATTGTTGGTTATAAGTATCGAGAGATAAATATATATTTATATATATATACATATATATATATATATATATATATATATATATATATATATATATATATATATATACACACACATATATATATATATATATATATATATATATATATATATATATATATATATATATATATATATATATATATATAATATATATATATATATATAAAGCACAAATATAACTACAACACTGTCATTTACTATGGACCTTGGATCAGAAAAGATACTACCTGCGTACTGCGTACATCAATCATATATACAGAAAATAACAAGGTATACACCATGAATCAAGGTCCATAATAAATGACAAGTGTTGTAGTTATATTTGTGCTTTATATATACTTGTATTTCTCTACATGCATTGCAGCTGATCCATTGTCATTTATGTTAGGATTAAACACCTTTCACCTGTATCTCTGCGACTGAGTTCTCATGTTCGACTGAGTTCTCATGTTTGGAATTCTAATCACCACCATTGAAACATTCATTAATGTGAATGGCTTAGGTACCTTGTTATTTTCTGTATATATATATCATATTCAACTCATTAATATCATATTTGAATCAGGATGCTACAAAAATCAATAAAAAGGGGAAGGTGCTTAATGGGACAAATTGATAATCAAATTGACATACAACAGTTATTTTCATAAGTGTTAAAGTTGTTGTAGTAATTACCGAGGGTACCTATCAACATAATTCTAATGCTTGGTGACTACTGATAAACTGTTACTTAACAATTTTTCAGGTCCACATCTCCTTGTCAACCAACTAGAAAAGATTCTCACTCGATCATATATAAAAAAGGGGGAGGGGCATTTATAGGAACAATGGTGCTTAACAGGGCGAATACGATATATATCTGTATATTTACCTCAGTTTTATTTCCCACGTTCATATATAGATATAATGTGTACACGCCTCCTGCTCCCGCCTTAACTCTCACTCCCGTATCCTGCCAGCCCTCTGTGTTTGTAGTATTATCATTCTTAAATATTTTATACCTGAAATACAACATTTAAAATGATGTAAATCTAAAGACATCGAATGTGCTAGAATTTTGACAATAGAAACAATCATTACACAATCCAGTAGTGATTGCTATACACAAATGCTGTACCTATGTAGAAACCAATAGTGATTGCTATACACAAATGCTGCCACCATGTAAAAACCAGCAGTGATTGCTAAACACAAATGCTGTCAACATGATAAAACCAATAGTGTTTGCTTATTGTTATAGCAACAGTTCACTATGTTATTTCCTACCAATGGTCTCATTTGAACAAAATCTCTCATACTTAATGAATATCTATAAGGAGTAGATGTTGTCTAATTTATCCAATCACAGTAGTTGTGATCTGCAGCAGAAGTTGATTGGCTGACTAATGTGGTTGACCAATGTGAGCACCATTTACTTGCATTGACTGAGGCTTCATGAATAATTAAAATATGTACATGATCAATTTGAGATTTACAGATTTAGGTCACATAAGACCACAGGTAGGAAAGAGCATCAGACCGCTGTTTTATGACGATGGTATTTGCTATGCACAAATGCTACCTCAATGCAAATATTTTACAACAAAATAAAATACTTACGATTCTGGATCTACTGGCTTAAAGATGCCTTTTGATACTTCGGAGAAACTAAAGACTTCACCTGACTTCTTGGTAACTGAACCTTCGTAAGTAGCGGCAACCAAACTGAGGGCACTAGTGTTAGTTTGCAATTCTGGTATAACACTGTATAAGCTGCAAATCGTAATACAAATAGAGACTGCATAATTGTTGTACTGTGGTTGTATACAAAATAAAAATGAAGACATACCAATGGATATTTGAAATACCAAGTCCATGAGAATACATCAGATGGATATAAAAATGGTTTCAACATGAAGAACTGAGAATCTTAAACAGGATGAGACCTGTGACCCGTTTTACAAAAGGTCCTAAGTCCTAAATCCGAACATATAGTCCTAACTACCATGGCAACGCATCACTGATTGGTCAGTCCCATGACAAGTAGAACTAAGACTTAGGATTTAGGAATTAAGACTTTTTGTAAAACAAGCCCCTGGGGACCACTTTATCAAGAAGTCATAAGTTGTAATTTTTAAGTTGTAATTAAGTTTTAATTTTTTTATTTTAAGACAAAACTGTTTTAGCAATACTAGCCTAAGTCAAGCCTTAAGGCATTTTAAAGAAATTCTTGAAAGTTTATGAATACTTTTACCTGCTAAAGCCCTGTCAGACCTCATTTGGCTCTAAGTCACAAGCCTTCTTTCTTTGTAAAACAGTCGCAAGTTGTAAGTGTGGTCCTAAGACTATGATTATTCATAAAACAGACAACAGGTGTCCGGAAAAAAAATAAAAGCTTGTTCTCATAGGCTCAAATATTAAAAGTATAACATACATAATTATATTGTGTATTTATAGCTATATATTTACATACCGACTGCAATTCCCTTCATTGCAAGTATAGAGAGCGATATATTGTATATTCAGTATTTGCAGTCGCGTACCCTGAGTATTAACCGGTTTACTTTTCAGCGTAAGAATACATGAACGAATCAATAAAGAATAGAATATCACATGTTTATTTCTTATATATTTAATCTTACAAGTCATACATTAGGCCTACCACAAAACAAATAAAAATCACAGAAAGAAATCCGAAACACGAGACTACATCTGTAGCACATTGTACAGTCTACAGGCCAATATTGCGATATATCTAGGTCATGTTATGACCAAAACCACAGACCACAGTCTGGAACAGAAATGAAAGTTCGCTTCGTAGTTACAACAGAAAAAAAAGACAGTAAGGCCTTGTGGAACTTTGTCAAGCATCTCTTGATACACAAGTCGATTTGTTTGCCTTCACTGGATATTCCTATCAGAAACATTTCGTCACCCACATCTTGTGAAATCAGATCGCGTGAAATAGACCTACTTACGTAGGTTACATACCAATCAGTCATCATGGTTCCCCGCTGATTGGTAAAAAAATGTCAAATAAAATGGCTACTTTCAGTTGTCATGAATGAATATTAGCTGTCTCACTTCTTTTAAGTCACACTCAAAATTTCTATAGTATATCCCATTAATAATATATCAGAATTCAAATGCAAATTTGTTTTAAATACATTATACAGCAAACTCATGGGCGTGGCCATTTGCATTTTCAATTCTCTTTTGACACATTTAACTTCCTGGTTACCAAGCAGACAAATATTCTAAAATTACTTAAAAACAAATCTGACACTTATTCAAAATTTTCCATATCACTAGTTTCTTTTAAAATGATATGAAAATAAGAAAATAAACCATAATTCCATTTAGTGTTTCTGGACAGAAAAGGGGAACTAATTCTCATCTCACACAGCTGTTTAGCTGTTATGTCATATGAAAAACCTCCTACCGCAAAGCCAATTACATAGAATGAATTTCATAACCAGCAAACTACAGATTCACAGAAAATGGTAATATATATAAATATAAGGATTGTTTTTCATTTTTTGGAATGCATCGAGTATAAATGCAATGGATTATGGAAAAAAAATTCAATGTGCAGCACTTCGTGCTACACAGAATTTTTTCCATAATCCATTGCATTTATACTCGATGCATTCCAAAAAATAAAAAACAATCCTTAACGCAATGCACAAATGAACCCTTCCAACCCTTCGGATCTAAATGGTATGCTTTTTTTCTCTATGGTTTAGACATATCTATTACGATCTGTAGGGTTTAAAGGGTTAAAAATGTCCCCAGACTACAGTAATTTTGAGACAAGATCACTATTTCAAATAATTTCCAAATTAAATGTCAGTGCCACGTGGCTACAATTTAAAAAATTCAGACAAAAATAATAAGTACATACTACAGGAAAAAAAAAATAACTCAATCAAGTCCTACCTGATGAAAGATTTTCCTTTAGAGGGCCCCATTCTATTGTCTGGAACCTGTCGAAAAGAAAACAGAAAGAACAATAACTATCTTATGGTTCACAGAAGTTCCTTTCTTTTTTACTGGGAATGATTTCCTTCTTAACCCCTAGGGTATTGGCAAACTACACACGGTATGAAATCACAATACAATTTTATGAAACAGAGTTTCTGTTGCCACAGTGACACTGTGGGCTAGTATGTGTATGTGTGTGTGTGTGTGTGTGTGTGAATGTGTGTGTATGTGTGTGTGTGTATGTGTGTATGTGTGTGTCTGTATGTGTGTGTGTTTGTGTGTGTTTGTGTCTGTGTGAGTGTGTGTGTATGTGTGTGTCTGTATGTGTGTGTGTGTTTGTGTCTGTGTTTGTGTCTCTCTGTGTGTGTGTGTGTGTGTGTGTGTGTGTGTGTGTGTGTGTGTGTGTGTGTGTGTTGGAGGGGGGGAACTTACTCGTCATCACGTATTTTGTATAAATTACCCCTACACATACATTTCAATGTTTACAGTCATAAGATGAAACCTGTCTTGAGTATCGTACTCAAAATTTAAGTAAGTGCTGAAAATATTGGTTGTACAATCAGAAAAATGTCACAGCCACACGACCACTGATTACTCTGTACAATTATCATTTTTCCACTAATTCTTACCTCAAATGAGAAATGAATAAAAGATCAATCAAAAAGATCTCAAGAACCTGCTAATAATGTCAAAAATGAATCCTCCCTAAAAAGTCTACTTATGGCGTTCATCGCATATACATGTATAACATTGCCTAACCTGTAGAATATTAACAGCGTTATTGGAACTATGTACAAAGAGTCTGTAAGCAAGGCCACCAGATAGCACCACCATTTGCGACACCACATTCCCAGGTATGCAGGAACCCCGTATCATCAATGAGTAATTACCTGGAGATTCTTTGAGATATGAGCTAGCCTAAAATGAAAAGATTTCATAATAAGTTATAACAAAGTACAAACATAATTATTTGGAAATATTAAGCTGTGTCTGAAGTTCAACATTAGTGGAATGATCACTTCTTAATGAATTGCTGAAATCTGCCAAAAAAAACCTTAATTTTTAAGGAAATGCCGAAATTTGCTATTTTGACGCTTTTGATGTCCCATAAATCTGGCAAATATTGAGCACTGTTTAGCATTATGGAAATCAGTTGAGATTCATACATATAAGGCAACATAGGCAAGTTTATTGAAATCAGCTGAGAAAAACTCAAGGTATTTGACTAAAATGCCAACATTAATGATTTAGACATTTCCAAAGTCCCATTACTCATGTTACTATCAAATAGCAACAGAATTTGAACATTATCAAACTCATTTGATATACTGGCAGCATACAAATTGCTGTTGAAAAAAAAAGCTGTCAAAATTTATTTGACACCAACTCTAAAAAATTTATTATTTTGACTTTTTCAAAGTCAGAACCAATATCAAACTCAAACGAGACCTTCTTAATCTCATGGGCTCTATTTTGGTAAAATCGACTGGTTAAACTCTCACGTTATTTAAAGGAAATACAAAGTGTGGCTGATGACACTGAAACCGACAATGGCAATGTACGATGATGGACAAAGTGATACTGATAAGCATACAAGTTGTCAAAAAGGATTCTTTGTTTGTATAATGAGTTTCAAATATTCAAAGTTTTATGCAAATAAAACTCTTTTTTTTTAAAAAAAAGTCACAGATTGAAAAAAAATTGTTATGATGTCGTATTTGTAGAAAGAAATAGATTGATGATAATCGGCCAATAACTTTTGTACCCTTATATTGATGGCTTATTTCATTTATTCTAGGCAAAATTTTCTGTGACAATAAATCTTATTAACCTTTTCAAAGTTTTGTCTAATGGCCAATATATTTTTTATCAAAATGACAGCCTTGTTTGTTTTTAAGAGTCAACCATCTTAGCAAGCATCACAGTAAACCAACAGCACTGTTCAAGTTGTTATGAAACATAGCATTGTAATGAAAGCTTACCTGCAGAGAATTGACCGACTTCACAGAAAGTCGTGAACTAATATCTATATTACATTCCAATGTATTTATAAGTGTGACTCCCGCCTCATTCGCAGCTAACGGCTCTTCTTGATACCTCTGTTGATAAACATAATAATAAACATACACAACATACAATACAGCGGATTCACGATATGACAAAATCGAATGAACCGAAATTCTGGTTACATCAAAATTGAATGATTAGTCGCGATTTTTTTTGGGTAAAGAAAAAATGTTCATTTCAATTTCTGTTATCTTGAATGCTGGATATCTTGAAGTAATAGGGGCGTCCCGTGAATTTTTGAGATAACAGGATTCCACTAAGAAAGAAATTGATTACAAAAGTAGAGTGATTTTATTGAAAATTGAAATCTCAAAAGAGGAAATTTCGGAAATTGTTCTGAAATGATCAAGTCAAATCTTAGTGCTTCGGTACCGTAAAAACCCATGTAATCTGTGCACCTATGTAATGTGTGCACCCTGTGTTTGAGGCTGAAAATCTTGAACAAATGATTATCCCTATGTAATATGCGCACTAAAACAAATTGCCGATATCGGTAATCAAGGCTCCAAACCAAGATAACAAGAAGCCAGTATTTGTATGATATGAAACGATGTTCAAAGTAAAATTTACAATTAACATCGATTATCTTGCTTCATAATTACATAAAAGTTAAAAATTTCTGTAAATAAACATCTTTTATATTGTTCATTGTCCGCATGATGAAGACTTCAAAATTGTCACTTCGTTTGTTTAATTACAACCGACATTATACACTCTGTTCTTAATAAGTACCTGTCCATTATCAAACACATTTGTCATATTGATAACGTGATTTTTTTTCACCATGCTGATATAACTTATGTAGTCAGGCTTTAAACATGTTTAAGTTATAAAGTAAAACATTATATCAAAAGGCAAAAATATACTTTCAAATTGAAAATTTAATACAAGTAAAACATGGATTGTTTGTCCGATATTCAAGAAATAAACTTTAATCTGTGCTGCCACCTCCCATCAATGACTTACCTGGCATCAGTCAATAATCAGACAGTTAATAATTAGGCATGCCCTGAATAAACAATCCATAATGACTGCTGGTCTCAATTACTCAACTATTATTTTATTTCAAAATGCCGACACAGACACGGAAATGTCAAAATGTGTATTGCTTTTCAATGGCCGCATGATAAATCATTAAAAGAACCAGGCCAAAACGAAGTTGATACAGATAAAAAAGGCAAATAAATAAACATATGAAACAAGTAGAATGTCAAGAAAGTATTACCACAGGATTATAATGGACGCTTTAAAGCCATAACTCGGATTAAACTTAGTTACTGGACCCACAATCATGTATCGGCCTGAGGCAAAATGAGTTCTGCGTTCAAGCTGCAGACAATGTGAGTTGATGTTATCAGTCTTTAATCAAATCTAAAATCTAGTCAGTAATGATTTAATCAGCCTCAGGAAGACAGAACATTTGGTCTAGTTTATCTATGGCATCACATAAGCTGACTGAAAATGCTAATTTTTGGTTTTTATTTTTATAAGTTACTTGTAAATTTGTTTCACCGGATTTTAAAAAATAGTCACCAACGGGACATGAACTGAAAAAAACCTGACATTTTCCTACACCTATGCACCCCCAATTATGGATATCATTTGAAAGTGAAAAAAGTGTGCACATTACATGGGTTTTTATGGTAATCATTTGTTTGCGTTTGATCTATATTGTAATATTATATTTTGTATATAAAGTCAAACCGCCTTAGAATGACTGTTGTTATTTCAAGAATTTTACCTCCTAATAGTTAAAAAAAATAATTCAGTCGTTATATTCCACTCACTAGGATCACGTCATTTACGACAGAATGAACTCAGTCGTTATATTCCGCTCACTAGGATCACGTCATTTACGACAGAATGAACTCAGTCGTTATATTCCGCTCACTAGGATCACGTCATTTACGACAGAATGAACTCAGTCGTTATATTCCGCTCACTAGGATCACAGGGTCATTTACGACAGAATGAACTCAGTCGTTATATTCCGCTCACTAGGATCACAGGGTCATTTACGACAGAATGAATTCACCCATGAAATCCTTCAACCAGAAGTATGAATCCGCTATGAATTGTGGTTATCAGTTAAGATAAAATTTGGTGTCACAAAGGTGTAGCCAATCGAATATTTACAAACATGAGCAATGAAGTGACCAGACACGTGTTGTGCACATTGTACATGTTTTTACTGTAGATAACAATCAAAAGGAGAAGCGGAGAAAAAGATAAAAAAAAGAGTATTTTCCCCTTGATAATCTATAGCACATTGTTTAAATCCATTTTGTTTTCATTTCATTCAAAATATGAAAAGTAAATCCAAACTGTGCAGAATCATATTGCACGTCTGTGATTGGTCAGCTGATACACAGGGCAGTTTTAAACCCTGTTGACATTGACCAAAAGAGTGTGCAGTAATTACTGGAGTTAACCAATAGCATTTTGTGTAGGACAAACATACATAATGTTATTTTCAATATAACAGATTCATAGCTTCCAACATCAACAGTAAAATCTCAAAAAACAAACATGCAATTTCTAGTTTCTGGGATGAACATGGACGCTACAATTAACAGGACTCACTGTGTATACCTAATATGTGAAGATGTCACAAGCGTTATGTGAAGATGTCACAAGCGTTATGTGAAGATGTCACAAGCGTTATGTGAAGATGTCACAAGCGTTATGTGAAGATGTCACAAGCGTTATGTGAAGTGTTACAAATTTTGACATGTGTTATATACTGATCATGCTGATGATTATGTAATGAGGGTCCATTAATATGATACATTGTCAGTTACTTGGATGCTAGTTTTAAGGTTAGGGTACATCAATAAGACCCAATCCCAAAGTAAAATATTGCAAAATCAGCAAAATCCATTCCCAATGTAAAGTACTGTAAAATCAGCAATATTTTCACAAAATCCTACTACTGTTATCCAAATTCTAAGATCCAAAATTCAAAATTTTGTTCTCTCAACATTTTATTTCTTTACTTGCCAGAATAGAAAATAATATGAAAGTAAATCAAGGTATTTACAGGGAAAAAACCTTTCGGGGAAAAAAAACACAGCTAAAACCCCTTAAAAATGCAGTGTTATTACTGAATATACAAGCTCTCAACTTTAAACATAGTCAGTTTATAACAAAGATTTTGGGACCACTTATGGTGGTCAGGTGGTACAGCATTTTACTCCTAAGAAGTGACTGTTTTTTTTGGGTTTTTTTCAGGTGAGAATAAAACTAAGGCGAGGGCTTGTGTCATGACAAGGCTTGACAAATTAAAGATCACTCATCGCCGTGATGTCAGACCTTACTTTAGCACAGGTAAAAACTTTTGGCACTTTACCTAAAATCATTTTAAGTACTTCTGCACTTTCAAGATACATGCAGATTATACAGTGAGTGTCAGTTGATAATTATGTTTATCTAGCTCAAGTTAGATAAACATGATATTCAACTTTCATAAGCAGTTGAATCTGTTTCTACTATAACTGAAAACTTGCGGATTATGGAACATAGCGTACATGTACATCATGTTTAGAAGCCCTTGGGCTTGGACTCTCGTGTCAAACCTGTATCTTGCTTTAGCACAATTTCTCCAGATTACATCAATATGTCAAAGATAGGGACCCAACACTGTAATAGACTTCAGTAACAAACCCCCTTTCCCTGCAATTGGTTTTATAACATAACATCGCAGGTAACACTCCTGATGCATCTTTTTGCACACTTTCTGAGACAGCCATTTTTCTCTAGAATGTAGGGGACAAACTGTAATTTCTCAGCCAATCAAAATGATTGACTGACACTTTTGTTTAAATCTGTGTTTTAATTACCCACAGCTTTTTTTATATAACCGCTTGTTATGGTTGAAAATCAATATCTCTTACTTCAATTGCCATTTGAAGAACGCCAGCAGCCACAAATGCTATTCCACTCAGAAACATCCCTGCCACCATTCTCTGTAAAGGCCTAGAAAACAAGTTACAAATAATTAGTCTCATAACACAGAGCTGATATCTAGAGCTGATGCGATATATACACATACAGTCAAACTTGTCTATAAAGGCCTAGAAACAAGTTACAAATTGTAAAAGTATCAAAACACATCACCTAGAAACTTTGTCAAAATTATCTTTAAATAATTCCTAGCATCTTCCTAATATACAGGTGTCTCTCAATACCTCAAAGTCAACGGGACCACCAAAAAACTTCGAGGTTCCAAGAGTTTGAGGTTTCCAGAGTTCCGACCGATGTAGGTTCTTAATTCTGCAAACAATAAGGGAGTTTGTTTTCGTAATTCGCAAACAACGTGTAAATACATTGTTTTTATTATGTACCCGATTCAGATATAAACGGCCATCAATAAACATGATATATAAGGTATATGATGTTGCAGCAGCCTACTGTATCGCTTGATCTAAAAGTTAAAATACTACTTGACTTGGCTGTAACACTTTTAACTGTATTGTAGGCCTACTGGAAATCAACGTCTATTTACATGTCTTCATACAATTATTATGTTTTCACCGATCTTAAATAATTAACAATCCTGTCAATCACTTCTCGATTAAGTCAGGACCAACTTGTCACCCGGTTATCAAAACACTTTTTGTTTAATCTTCCAGGTAAGGATACTGGTGTCGTTTTGGCTTACGGCATTAGCTTTTATTAATTCACCGATAATTACTCGAACTTCGAGGTTTCGAGAGTCAAATATAAAGGAATATACAAATCAGGACTTCAAATCAACTTCGAGGTTTCAAGACTTTGAGGTTTAGACGTTTGAGAGTTTGCTAGTTAATTTACTTCATTCGTGAAGGAAAACATTTGTGACCTGTATGAAACTTTCGAGGTTTCGAGAACATTGATGTTTCTACGTTCGAGTAATAAACAATTTGTATAAAACCATGCCATTTGTCATCTGATACCCCACCTAAGGGCTTGTTTATGAACAGATTTTAATTTCATTCGCAAATTTTGAAAATATCGTCTTAACACTCATGCATAAATTTGAAAGATCATTTGAATATGACAAAATGATTTTTTATAGATATACATGATATACTACAAGTACTAACTTACAAATTTTTTGGCCCCCCTTTTGGAGCCATTACAGGTCCCATCCCCTTTCATTTGGAAACATTAAGTTTCTGTCAAGTTTGGTTAAATCTGAAGTTCTCTGTGAGAGGTTACACATACATGTCTGTGTGAGGGAGAGAATCAAAAAGCTCCAACAAAAAAATACAAATGTACATAATTTTCAAATTTAATCTTTACATGTTTCAATTTATGATAGGATAAACATTGGTTTTTGAATTTTACAAATATTTCAATCAAGACACAAAAATATTTTAAAGTCGATGTACCTACCTTTGTAAAATTTTACATTTATTCAAAACTGGATACAAAAACTTTTCAAATATTGGAATCAAAATGAGAATAAATGCTGGATTGAGAGCCTGAAATTATACAAATAAATAACATCCTATAATATAAATATTAACATCTTATCATACATGTTATACAAATAATAACGTCTTATCATACAAATAATAATGTCTTATCATACAAATAATAACGTCTTATCATACAAATAATAATGTCTTATCATACAAATAATAACGTCTTATCATACAAATAATAACATCTTATCATACAAATAATAACGTCTTATCATACAAATAATAACATCTTATCATACAAATAATAACATCTTATCATACAAATAATAACATCTTATCATACAAATAATAACGTCTTATCATACAAATAATGTCTTATCATACAAATAATAACGTCTTATCATACAAATAATAACGTCTTATCATACAAATAATAACGTCTTATACAAATAATAATGTCTTTAAAGGCAGAGTTCTAATAATGTGTGCAAATAACAATGAATAACAAACAAAGGTATTTGTCCATTTCAATATAAAAAATCAAATATTTTTTTGATGTACACATGACAAACATCGTCTTTCCCTTGTCAAGTTATTCGACAGTGAAGATGGGGTCATAGTTAGGGTACACTTTACTTTTTTACTTTTACTTGTATGAATCCTCTTGAAAGAGAAAAAGGGAGAAAGAGAGAGAAAAGTGGAGGGAGGGCAAGAGAAAGAGAATGTGAGAGAGAGAGAGAGAGAGATTTAGAGAGAGAGAGAGAGAGAGAGAGAGAGAGAGAAGAGAGAGAGAGAGAGAGAGAGAGAGAGAGAGAGACAGACAGACAGACAGACAGACAGACAGAGAGAGAGACAGAGAGAGAGACAGACAGAGAGAGAGACAGACAGAGAGAGAGACAGAGAGAGAGAGAGAGAGAGAGAGATAGAGAGAGAGAGAGAGAGAGAGAGAGAGAGAGAGAGAGAGAGAGAGAGAGAGAGAGAGAGAGAGAGAGACAGACAGACAGACAGACAGACAGACAGACAGAGAGAGAGACAGAGAGAGAGACAGACAGAGAGAGACAGACAGAGATAGAGGGGAGGGAGAGTATGACAGAGGATGAGGAAAGAGAGAGACAGAGAGACAAGCAATTTTTAATTACATTTTCACCTTGGCTCATAAAGAGGATAATTGTCCCATGTTTTGCAGGTAAACAAGTAATTAATTACAATGCTTTTTGTGTACACAATGTAATCCTTCAATCGCAGAGACTAATTTTAAGGCAACAATAGACAATTCTCTAATATTTCAATACCTTGGACCATAACAATACTTATATATACTGTATACAGGGAAATTTTTGCCCCCATTTTACTTTTGCATCTTTCGCCCTCAACGTCAGTGGGCAAATTTAAAATTGGGCAAATTCAAAATTGTGAATTCATCTATTTTTAATAATAAAAATCTGGACAATTTTAAAACGGGGTGATATAGTATACAAGTGCTTTATGGTGAAAAAAACATACGACAAAAACAAGCCTGTACACAGTGTATTTATATACCATGTATATATAGCTTACATTATGATTATTTAGTAGCGATTTGCCCAACATAAAAACATGCTGCTAATTTTCCAGATTTGACTGGTACCACCCACATCCCAAAAATGAGGCGTGAGCACTCTAACTTGAGGGAGAATGAATAGAGGGAAGGAGAGGAAATAGATCAATGCACTAGACCGCAAGTGTCAATTTCACAAAGGTTGAAAAAAAAGAGGATGAGAAGCACATACCGATAGCTGATCAGGTTTCAGATATCCGAGTGGTCCCTGTAAATAACAACAAAATTAAATCAATATGTTTGCTATATTTTTTTGACTCCTTTGATAAAAAATAAATCTAAGAATGATGCCAATTCAGTAAAGGTAATAATTGTCAATCATTTTCCCGAGAGATTAACTTTCCTGAAAATTTGGGAAAAGATCTTTTTGGGAATTAAGAAAAGTTCAACAGAATTTTTGTACAGATGTATCGATTGTGGTTATTAATCTTTGTCCATGAACATAAAAAGATTGTATAGCTATTGAAGTTTCTCAACAAAAAAATAAGCATGTGCAGCATTGCCAGCATATCTATCTGTCAATTTCTAAAAATAGCAACACATACCTACTCTTGACAATGAAAATCATGATGTCATACAGAAGATGTGTACGTCTCTTCTTCAAAAGTCAAGAGTACTTACTAGATCACCATCAAGCCTCTCTGCCTGAAGGGTCCAACGAGATCCTTGCTGGTCAAACAGGGCCCAAAATAGCGGCAGAGGAAGAAACATAAAGAGTACCTTTAACAGGATTTTGATTTCACTTATAAACTCTGCCTGAAATAAAAATATGAGCTCATTTAAGTATGATAGATATATCAGCCCCCCCCCCTCCCCCATAAATTAGTATTCAACTAATCCACCCCTGAAAAACAATGGACAGTCAAAATGTGTCTTCAAGGAGAATGGGTTAAAGTATCAAATTTTGAACTCTTCTGGATACATTCAATGTCAAATCTACAGTTAGATACTGTTTTGTTTTTTTTAATATTATTATTATGAAATGGAATTTGATGCTACACTCAACACTTTTTTAACTTTATCTTGACGGTGGAGTGAACTCAGTTACGATGTACCCCGGAAGCAACCATTTGCCTTCTGTAAGTTACAGAGTAAATAGGTAAACTCTCTTACAAAGTCATCATGTGGAAGGTCCCTGGTTTGATTCTCAGTATGGGTCAGACATAGGTCATATCAAACACTATTTTTTTTTTCAAAATGGTTAGAACTCTTTCTTCACAAAATGCACGGAATACAAAATGAAAGTCCCATGTCTTTTGAATGATTATTTAAAATTTGAATGATACATCCGTGCCATGCAAAAGTCCCCCACTACATTGGCGTCAGTCCACAGTGCATGTCAATTTTTTGGGCACATCACCTAAACATACTCGAGCTGCTGACATTACATAGAAATAATAACAAATTCATCGCTGGATGTAAAACAAAAATTCATACAAAAAAAATCAACAAAAATAAAAAAAAAAACAAAAAAAAAATTAGCACAGACCTCAAACTTTGTCTCCGCATAATCCAGCCAGTGCTCTTTCTTGTTGATGCCACCTCTATTTTTTATCTTTCCAGTAATACCGAGCTGAAAAATACAAAACACAAATTTAAGATTTCTTACAACTATTACATACTGTAGTTAGCACCTATAGCTTCATTACACCTTTATCTACATTACATTTATTAATTGCATTATAATATATCAACAAAACGATGGATATGAAAAAAAAATATATTAATATTTTTTTGAAATATAAAATAAAAATGTCTGTTGGTGTCACCCAAGGGCTATGTCAACAATTTATCTTTTTTTGTCTAAAATAAATTGCCAATATACAAGATGTAATGAATAATTAGTTGTCCTACATTCACTTTTTCTGTATTTCACACTATTTCTAATTTTACACTGAATATTCCTAACAATGTGATACATGATGATACATGATGATACACGGTGATACGCTTTTCATTTATTGTGATATATCATGATACACTTTTGAGTCATGATACACAGGACTAATATTTATTTACATCTACCGAATGAAAGTCGAAATAAAGAAATATAAGTTTCAGGAGTCGGCCTGGCTCAGTCGGTGGTGCGCTCGACCCTGGATCTGAAGGTTTGTGATTTCAAGTCCCGCCAGCGGCAGGTTGGTTTCCTGTCTTTCAGATGAGACAGTAGAACTCAAGGTCTCGTGTACCAGTAGGTGTCGGCACGTTAAAGAACTCTCACTGCTCAATGGCCGTAAGTGCCGAGCATAGACCAAAATTTGAAGCCTTTCACTGGCATTTTGTGACGTCTCCATATGAGTGAAATATTCTTGAGTGGGACATTAAACAACAATAAACAAACAAACAAACGTAATCTTCAAGGCATGCAACACAATCCACATCACACACAGATACAAATCTGCTGAGGTTTTACTGTTTGCTGATAATTTTCTGGAGGAAAAAACATGGTCAACATAATGCTACATTACTGTGATTACTTACCAACATACACCTAAATACGCGACCAATTAGGTTGCCCGATGGTGGCACTCTTTTGTACCTATTACTCCCGAGAATGAATATCACTAAAAGAAACAAGTGAGATATACACATGTATATGCAAAATTACTTGAATAAATGGTTAAAGGTGTTAACAGTTGGAACGCAGCAAGAAGTGAAACAGCACAATGGAAATGAAGCACAATGGAAATATATTAATTTTGAAAAAAAACTTATAATGAAACATAAATCATAAATAAATTAAATGATTTAAAATATAAAAGTAGTCTGCCTATTTTCTATCTATTTGTTTGTCAATCTATTTGTATGTCTGTCTGTTTTTCAGTCGATCTGTTTGTTTGTCAGTCTGTCTGTTTGTCTGTCTATTAATATTTTAAATAGAAAAAGGTAGACTGTTAACTGTTTGTCTATTTCTTTCTTAGTTTGCAACATTTTTGTCATTCTCAAATAAAATGAGGCTCTGCTCTCAATTGTTACCAGATTTGGTATATGGCTTTATGTTAATAAGATCCCAAAAGAGTTTAATTATGGCCAATATTTGGCGCACTTTTCCAGAGCTGTGGAACTTAAAAGCTTCATATATGATCCAATTTTCACAAACAAATTGTTTTCTACGCTATTTTTTCTGTTGTAAATTGTTGATACTTACCAGTGGACAAAAACATGAGAGCAGCAGGAACACCAAAGGCAAGAGGATAGCACTCATCACCAAAGCAATGGACATCTCCTGAAATGATCAATTTCACCACATGTTAAACAGCAGTATCACACGTCAAACACTGGTATATTTTAGGCTGTCGTATCACAACCTCTGCTATGTAGGCTAAACATATTATCATTTGTGCAAATTTTCTCTTTTTTGTACATTTTTTGTTTGACTAATAAAATTCCACCATTGATCAAAAAGAGGGAGGGCCTCCATGGACGCAGAAAGTCCGGAAATTATAAAGACATGGCCGATACAGTGATAATTCATCCATGTCATCAACCCCTGTGGTTAAATTTAGACAAATGCTATGGTCTACTGTCATAATTCAGGAGTGAACAAGTTCATATTGTATGTAAAATTATCATAGAATTTTGATTCTAAATTGTACACCCCTGGAATCTGAAAATGGACTCAACCAGTCTTTGAAATGGGCAAATCCAAAAGTGACTTCAGGGGTTGATGAGTAAATGAAGAATGATGGGTGTAAACAACACCTAATCTATAGTGTCACATGATCATTCAGGGACCAATCAGATGGCTTTCTGGAAGAAATATGCATGTGGAGTGACTTTCAAATAGATGAAATATTCCTATTTAGATACTAATAATATTGCTGATAACATTACACATATTGCACATTTATGGATTTCTGAGTAAATTGATATGGTATAATATTGGTATTCAGGTCAATATTAAACCATATTAGTCCACTCAAAAGTCCATAACTGTCATATAGCACTATTGTTATTGGTTCGGGGTTTGGGACATTACATACACACTAATCCTTTGTTATGACCAGAGTACTTCCAAAAGTATAAAAGGGAATTTCCATATTCTATTTTTATACAGGATATATTCTAACGGTTTTCCACAGAATATTAAGATATATTTTGTCAGGTAAGAAAATGGCTTATCCAATCAGAAACTGTTATTTTTTTAATTCTATATGATACAATTTGTTTGTTTGTTGTTTTACATACCATCAAGAATTTCTGACCTACCTAGAGAAGTCACCAGCTTTAGGCGCAGTGACCAAAATTTTGACCTGTGCTATGGACTGACACCAACACAGTGAGGATTAATTCTTTTACATGCCATTCCTGCTGTGACGCAGGACCTCGGTTTTATGTCTCATCTGAAAGACCCCATGACTTTCACTTCGTATGCCCATCACTTAGAGAAGGAACGGTCACTGGTATTATCACCTGGTATTTGGGTACCTGCTGATAATCTTATACTAAAGTAATATTTGGCACTGATAACACCAAAAAAAATTCCAAATTTTTCTAAAGCTAAGATAAGTCATCTTTTTACAGTGGTTACTCTTAGTTGGATTTGGCTACTCATTTAGATTTACTATTTGGCCTTGTATTATACTACTTTTCCTTTAGACAATCTGTTTAAAATTGGAGCTCAACTGATGAAGTCTAATTGACAGAAACGATCGTCTTGAGAATTAATTCTTCGTTATTGTGTTTATATTATTCACTGTCATTTTAAAAAAAAAGTCTTTGGTATGACTCAGTACCAGGAATCAAACCAAGGACCTTCCACTTGCGAGTCAACGGTCTACCAATAGACCACCGCAAGCGGTCTCTACATAATACAATTCTAAATATATTACAGGACTGATGAAAAACAATGTGGATATGTGGGAGGGGAGAGGGCCAGACCTTAATTCTTATGTGGAACTAGATATGTGTATCATACTGACCTCTAAGTATCGGTGTTAGAACAATGGACAGCATGCTTCCAAGATTGATCATGAAATAAAATGCTGAGAAAAATGTGTTCCTCTCTTTCTCCTGTAAAATAATAAAAAAAGAATTGAAAATTACTGTATAAGCAGAAATTATAGCAAGGATTAAAGTTTGGCCTTATCAGCAAGCCTATTGAGATCCCATCATGGCTAAAATTGAATATCTCTAACAACTCATCCCGTATTGGAGGTAAAAATGTCATCTTTCATCAGTGCTATAAAGCAGAGGTAGAGGACCAAAAAAAGCATTTATTTAGGCCTGAGCTGAATGCTAAATGGCTCATGAAACTGTACAATTATTTATGAAGTAAAAGAGACGATATTAAAAATGAGAGTATAATACATTTTTTTAGTACAGTGGTTGTGTGGCTGCGTTATTCCTCTTACTGTACAAATATAGTTAAACTTTCCCGATCTGACTCTATTTATATCATGTGCTATAATACATATATAAGTATAATTTTAGAGAGAAAATATAAATTCGTTTTCTTGTATATGTCTTTCAAAAAGTGTTCTGAACAGAGTTCTTCACTTCCAGGCACAGTAATTGTACTTTGTCAAGGAAGTAGCTAAAAACTGCAACTGCTAATCGTTTGGGGGGAATAAAAAGATGAATATATAAGAATACTTTATAAATATAATGAAAAAGCAAGAGCAAATAAAGAAGTGGTGAAAGCTAAATTTAAAACTTGGTGGTAACAAAACTGTTTCATCCCTTTCTGCTATAAACACAATCTAGAATGCATGCATGTCAACTGGCACTTTTTTCCAACCCAAATACCAGCCCCTGTGACCAAAGAACCGAAAATGAAAGAACCATCAGAGCACAGTGACAACATAAAGAAGATGGACACGGATTGGTAATTTTTCGAGAACGGAGCTCCACAGGATTTGCATAAACATAATAAAAGCAATTGTGCTTCACGTAGTATGACCAAAATCAACATGGAGAGTGACAGGAGAGACAGAGAGAGACAGCAAGACAGTGAGACAGAGACAAACAGACAGAGAGAGACAGAGACAGTGAGACAGAGACAAACAGACAGACAGAGACAGAGAGTGAGACAGACAGAGACATGCAGAAAGAGAGAGACAGAGAGAGAGAGACAGACAGACAGAAAGACAGACAGACAGCAAGACAGAGACAGACATCCCAAATATGTATTTCCTTAATCATGTTAACACAAAAGCTCTAAATATGAAGTTGTAAAATCAATATGTATCTGTGATGTTGAAGTCAATGTTCTAAAGAACAAATGAAAACAGTCGACCTAATGGCCACATTGACACTGCCTCTTCTCTGGAAAATTTGGTTGATTATGCAACAATGCAATTGCTATTTTCGGTATACAGGCCTTTTTCTGCCAATTTTGGGAAAATACCATTGGTGACACCATTGGGAAATTTTATGTAAATTTGTGTTAAGTTGGAAAAATAATTAACACACACAAGTAAATCTAGATATATAACACAGAATATTTTAATGCATTTCAGCTTGCTTTCATGCTGTTTTGTTATGGTTGTAATCTGTGCACCAAATTGGGATTTATGTTTCATCTAATTGAAAAAAAACATTTTGCATTGAGAAGGGGCAAATATTGGCCCCATGGATACCATAGAAAAGGGCCTGGTATACTTAAGTGTCTGTGATCTTAATCTTTGACTTCATGACCTTGAGACTTTGTCACAAATTTTTAATACTTCTGTCTAAAAAAGTCAGTCAGTTTCCAGCTCATAAGACCTGTGTATAAAACTGTTCCAAATGACATTAGAAGTGCTCTTTTATAAATATATTTTGTTTTTATTCACAATTTTCGTAAATATTGACTAAATAATCTTCCATTTCAAATTTGACAGAAAACTGATCATTATTTGATGAAAGGATTTTGACATTTTCATGACTTTTAAGGATGTTCTAATATGTGGTCATTTTTGTATCTTTTGAAGCCACAATGGTACTAGACACCTTTTGTTCACAAACTTGAAGCCCCTTCCCATGAGCAGGGAAAAAAATCTTGAGATTAAATCACTCAAATGGAAAAATTAAAAGACAGATGTCAACAGAAGACAGACACAAAGTCATAACAATAGCCAGCCAGGTGAGCCAAGAGCCCAAAACAGCAAAAAATACCGACTCTCTGATTCATGAATAATAACTAATGATGAAATGGATAACTAACCTGTTCTTGTCGAAATTGATCTGCCCCAAAAGCTGAAACACACGGTTTGATGCCTCCTGTCCCTAATCCAATCAGAAACAGGCCGATAGCAGGACCAATCCTAGACAAGATAGAACATGCAAACTACTTGCATATCTGTTTTTTTATGTATCCAGATTAAATGTTTGTCAACAATATTGATAATAGAATTATCACATTTCTTTGAATTTTGCAATAAATACAAAATTGAAATAATTTGATACATTTTGAAATTTCCAATCAATATACATTATACATGTACATGTATGAAGAGAAACAGAGCATCATAATAAGAAAAAAAATCCCTGACTGATAAAACATGTAAATAGCAAATCACATGAGACTGAGGTTCTATTTTTTCATGTATTTATCTAATTCTTTTATTATCATTTCACAAAACTATCTGAATGCTGACAACCGCTACTGCTCTTGATGGTAGCCATATTTTTCCAACGGCAACAACAGAAATCACAAACGTTATAACAAATTCATTAGAAATTAAGATGAAAGATATCATTAATGTAAGAATCAGCCTTGACGTACCATTCAGGGGGAGGAACTGCTGTGGCAGCAACAACAAGGTTACCGATGGCATAGATGACGGAGACATACAGGATTGTTCTGCATAAATAAACAGCAATTACTAGATTACATACATACCTAATTAATTCATACTGATTGAACTTAAAGAACATACAAACAAATATACTTCAAAATAAACAATATTGATAATGAGAAACATTCCAGATGTTTACTCAACACAAATATTCTCACCATCACCATAGGCACATTGACATCACCACTACCAAAATGACATCACCATACCAACAGTAAAATCACTGTAGCCACAGTGACATCACCATAACCACAGTGACATCACCATAGCCACAGTGACATCAACACAGCCACAGTGACAACAACATAGCCAGTGACATCAACATAGCCACAGTAACATTACCATAGCCACAGTGAAATCACCACAATCACAGTGGCATCACCAGAGCCAGTGACATTATCATAACCACAGTGATATCTCCATAGCCATGGTGACATCACCATAGCCACAGTAAAATCAACATAACCACAGCAGTGGCATCACCATAGTCACAGTGATACCGCCATAGCCAGTGACATCACCATAGACATTGACATCACATTTCATTGAGTAAGATTTTAATACTAATTCTTGAGTTGTATAGTGCCAGAACCAGGTACTCAAATCTTGTACCTACACATGTTTATCTGTATATACCCAGGTATCCACCTACTATGATCACACCTGATAACAGGTGTATTCTAATATGATTATATTTACCTGTAGGTATCAATCTGTTAAGATCACACTTACCTGCATCTACCCAGGTATCAATCTGCTAAGATCACACTTACCTGTATCTACCCAGGTATCCATCTGCTAGAATCACACTTACCTGTATCTACCAGGGTATTTGTCTGCTAGGATCACACTTACTTGTATCTACCTAGGTATCCATCTGCTAGGATCACACTTACCTGTATCTACCTAGGTATCCATCTGCTAAGATCACACTTACCTGAATCTACCCAGGTATCCATCTGCTAGAATTACACTTACCTGTATCTACCAAGGTATTTGTCTGCTAGGATCACACTTACCTGTATCTACCCAAGTATCCATCTGCTAAGGTCACACTTACCTGTATCTATCCAGGTATCCATTTGCTAGGAACACAATTACCTGTATCTACCAAGGTATCCATTTGCTAGGAACACACTTACCTGTATCTACCTAGGTATCCATCTGCTATGATTGCACCAAATAAAGGAGTGAAGTAGCAAAGCATAACAAACATATGGAAGATGGAGGTCGCAAGGTCATCATCAAACTTTAACCATCTGGTCAAGTACAGGACCAAAATAGCTGCAAATATAAGAGATATATGTCATATATAAACACGCTATCTTGTATTCCCCCTGATCAAGTATAAAATAGCTGTAAATATAAGAGATATGTGTCATATATAAACACACTATCTTGTATTCCCCCTGATCAAGTATAAAATAGCTGTAAATATAAGAGATATGTGTCATATATAAACACACTACTTTGTACTCTGTAAATAAAAAGTAAAGTAAGTTTGCTTCACAAACACATTCTCATTGAACCAGCTGCAGAGTTTTTTAAATTTTATTTATCTTCATAAGAATTCTTTCTATTTTAACTGAAGAATAAAGGGTCTCTGTACTCAATGGTTACAGCATTGAGCTTTGAATCGTGAAAGATCTGACCTCATGCCAGCACAGGTACAATGTAGACCAGTGGTCTCTTAATTCTCGGGTACAATGTAGACCAGTGGTCTCTTAATTCCCGGGTACAATGTAGACCACCAGTGGTCTCTTAATTCCTGGGTACAATGTAGACCAGTGGTCTCTTAATTCCCGGGTACAATGTAGACCAGTGGTCTCTTAATCCCCGGGTACAATGTAGACCAGCGGTCTCTTAATTCCCGGATGCAATGTAGACCAGTGGTCTCTTAATTCCCGGGTACAATGTAGACCAGCGGTCTCTTAATTCCCGGATGCAATGTAGACCAGTGGTCTCTTAATTCCCAGGTACAATGTAGACCAGTGGTCTCTTAATTCCCGAGTACAATGCAACTAGGTTCTCTCCTCTCCCATTAAAATCTGGTTACCACCATTGAATTGAGTTCTTTTTAGTGTGATGTAAAACACCACTAAACAACAATGGAATAAACTATAAAATATTTCCTGGTTTTTCTTTTTTAACCCTTTCAATCCTAAGTATCTAGATGGTATGACCTATTCTATTGTTTAGACCAGTCTATTATGGCCTGTAGGGTTTAAATGGTAAAGAATGGATTCTGTAATTGACACTCCCTGGCTGAGTGGTTAGAGCATTGAGCTTTGAATAATGAAGTCTGTTACTGTGATCAGCACTGTTTCGAGTCCCGCTGGAACCCAAGCTGATTTTTGTGAGAAGGTTTGCCAGTTTACTTTCAGAAAGTCGCTGGTCTCTTCCCACGTATATGTACATTGTAACAGAGATCTCTTCTTCACTGTTTGTGTTATGTCACATGACAACAACACATTTGTCACTGTCTGTGTCATGTCACATGTCAACAACACATTTGTCACTGTCTGTGTCATGTCACATGTCAACAACACATTTGTCACTGTTTGTGGCATGTCACATGTCAACAACACATTTGTCACTGTTTGTGGAATGTCACATGTCAACAACACATTTGTCACTGTCTGTGTCATGTCACATGTCAGCAACACATTTGTCACTGTTTGTGGCATGTCACACAACAACAACCGCTTTGTCACTGTCGAAAATGTGTCACATACAAGACTGTTACCATATTCATATCACACAAAGCTAATACTTACCTCTCATGCCATAATAAGAGAATCTTTCACAAAACTCATTTCCCAGGATAAAGAAAACGCTGACAGGATACTGTCGGTGACGTGACACTATATTCTGTCATGAAAAATAAACAACAAAGTATAATCAATACAAAATAAAGAAAGAAATTTAGTTTAAACTGCATTTTATTTTCAGAAAATGCGTCACAACATATAGAATATATTATTACAAATAGGTGCGGATTTGAAAACAAGAAATATTCTTATATTAATTCATCTCCCCGAAAAAAAAAAGAAATTTAAAAACTTTTATTAATTTCAACATTAATTCTGTTCAAAATTCGTGTGAAGAAAACTTTCAAATTCCCTAAAAGTTCACAAGACATTTAAAGTAGCACTCACCTTGACTCTGCCCCATGCTTTCCCACTTATTTTTTGTTCATCTTTATCTTTTTTAAGTAATGAATCATCTGAAAATAAATATATAAATAATAAATAAATAAATAAATAGATTAATTAAAATAAATAAATACATACATACATAAATAAATAAATACATAAATAAAAAAATAAATACATAAATAAATAAATAAATAAATAAATAAATAAATAAATAAAAAAATAAAAATAAATAAATAAATACACTGAAATGCATAAATAAATACATAATTGCATAAATAAATAGATAAATAAAGAAATAAATAAAACATAGATTGAAATGCATAGATAAATAAATAAATGATTAAGTAAATAATTAACTAACTAACTAACTAACTAACTAACTAACTAAGTAAGTAAGTAAGTAAATAAATAAATACATGAATAAATAAAATAAATAAATAAGTTATTTCTAAAGATCCTGTAGGGTGAACCAATATTAGAATATGTTTAATGTATAAAAAGTATAAGATTTGCTTTTATCACTTAATTACAACATGTCAGATACATGTTTATATAACAAAAGTTGGGAGATCATGTCAAGCTTACAGTCAATACTTGATAAACTGCCACCTTTCTGTTAGTAAGTAATTATGGTGGTATATCGACTTTGATAGCAAATTGAATTACTACAACATAGGTAAAATAAAGTTAACATTTTTTTTGTATCATAGATATATCTTTAATCAACAGAAAACAGGACAACAGTTCATATGAAGTATTTATCATGCTTATTTAATTTTTAAATAACCGGTGTCATATGATACATGTATTTTGACCCCCCGCGACAGAATGACCCGAGGGTCATTTTATCGTGGGGTCAATATATCGTATGACACCGGTCTTACTACTGCTGCCTGGCTTTACACTTCTGACCTCTAAGGACCAATTATAGCCACTTCATTGACCAGGATCATACTGTATGTATGCCTGTGTGTATGTGTGTATGTCTGTGTGTATATGTCGGTGTGTATATGTGTATGTGTGTATATGTGTGTATGTGTGTGTGTATGCCTGTGTGTATGTCTGTGTGTATATGTGTGTATGCCTGTGTGTATGTGTGTATGTGAGTATGTCGGTGTGTATATGTGTATGTGTGTATGTATGTGTGTATATGTGTGTATGCCTGTGTATGTCTGTGTATATGTGTGTATTCCTGTGTGTATGTGTGTATGTCTGTGTGTATATGTGTGTATGCCTGTGTATGTGTGTGTTTGTGTGCATTTTATAAAATATATAAGACCACCAGACACAAAACATACACAAGTTATTATACACTTTTAAACCCTTAATGCTGTTTTGCATATATTATTGCATAATAAAAATCCATACTTGGGAATATATATATACAGTAAAACCTGCTATAGTGGCCACCTCTATATAAGGATCACCTGTCTATAAAGGCCAGTTTTTAAAAGTCCCTTGACTACATACTTCAACTAAATTGAACCTGTGTATAAGGGTCACCTGCACATAAAGGCCAATATTTTCTGGTCCCTTGGGTGGCCCCTATATACAGGTTTTACTGTATATGTATCTTGTAATACACTATAGTGGTGTTTACATTAGATTATAATCAGTTCAGATAAATACAGAGTGTTCATATGAGACTGGTCCCAGGCAGCGATCGATACTCACATAAGTACGCTTCACTAATGCTTAAATATCTGATATAAACTACAAATATGACACATTTTGTACTCATATACATACTTGAAATTTGTTTTCAAGCAACCACCAAAACTGACTCAGGAATTGAAGCAATTGCCCTACAAGAGGAAGGCCCAAGGTTCAATTCCTGGTCTTAGGTTATACATTAACCCATTCCATCCCACATGCTACTGCTTACAACAGGCTGGTCCAATACAAAAGAAAGCACATACCAGACAACGTAGACTAATTTGTGGTTGAAATGGTTAATACAATAGAAAGCGCATATACCACAAATATACTTGGGGTTGATATGGTTAATACTAAAGTTTTAATTTTATAAGTTTTCGAGATTTTCTACTGCTTACCTGGGAATTTTCGCCCCAGTTTATTTTAGGACATTTTACGACAGAAAACTTATCAACTGTGTCTTAAATTCACCCTAAATCTCCATTGCCTCATATATGTCAGTGCTTTAAATATTAAGCTTAAAAATTTAGCTTTTTTTTATTCATATACATGTACTCACCTAAGGGTGAAAAAAGGTGAACATTTTCAAGGTATACATTTCTCATTTATACAATGTAAATATATTGTGGTTACTGTAAATCCTATTTTATTCACAAGAAATTTCATTTACATGTAATTTCACAAAAGCTCATGCTCGCGAAAATAAAATTATCGCGTAATGAAGCATGACAATAGTATGACAAAGTGGGCATACCAAATCATACAAATATTATTTTTCGCAAATAAATTTAGAATTTGTGTAACGCGTAAATAAGAATCCCACGACAATTTCCAAATTTGCAGAACATTATATGCGTGTATCTTGCTCATCAGGGAGCCACTTCTACACGTCATAATGAGGGGTAAACTTTTTTTCGTTCAACCACTTTAAATCATACAGTGAGAACATGCACTTACATGCAGTTTGTCAATGTTTTAGATTTATCAATGTTATTTATGGATATTAATATAAAATAATCGTAAATCTGACAGTGTGCGAACACTTAATTGATATGATGACTCCCCCATGCAGTGATGCATGAAACTTCATAAATAAATACTGCAGTGTTGGTATTTGAAAGAAAAAAAAAGGAAATTGAAAACTGATCATCTAGGTTCTGTCTTTTTCATCTGCTGCTTTTTTTTATGGTTAGATCTACCCAAGTATTTGTACCATACATGTACTATAAACTCTAGTTTCCGAGTTTGAAATGTATGGTTAGATCTACCCAGTAATGTACTTAAACATGATATAAAACTCCAGTTCCTGAGTTTTTGACATGGTTAGATCTACCCATGCACTATACTAATGATATTATAAACTGTAGTTTCCAAGTTTTCAATACGGTTAGATCCAAGTTTTCAATACGGTTAGATCTACCTATGTAACATAAATGTACATTGTACTATGAACTCTAATTTCCAAATTTTCAACATGGTTAGATCTACCCATGTACCATACTATAAATTCTAGTTTCTGAGTTTTTGACATGGTTAGATCTACCCAAGTACCATACTATAAATTCTAGTTTCTGAGTTTTTGACATGGTTAGATCTACCCAAGTACCATACTATAAACTCTAGTTTCTGAGTTTTTGACATGGTTAGATCTACCCAAGTACCATACTATAAACTCTAGTTTCTGAGTTTTTGAAATGGTTGGATCTACCCAAGTACCATACTATAAATTCTAGTTCCAGAGTTTTTCAATTCGGTTAGATCTACCCAAGTACCATACTATAAACTCTAGATTCTGAGTTTTTCAATTTGGTTAGATCTACCCAAGTACATGTACAAATGTACCATACTATAAACTCTAGTTTCTGAGTTTTTCAATTCAGTTAGATCTACCCAAGTACAATACTATAAACTCTAGTTTGTGATTATTCAATTTGGTTAGATCTACCCAAGTGCCATCTAACCTCAAGTGTGGTTGCAGTTAACAATTATTGATAATGGATAGTTTTTAACATGTTTAGCAAAAACAAAAAAATAATAAAAAATAAAAACAAAAATTATAACAAACCAGACATCATCATCATGTCTAAAATGAAGGATTTTTAGGTTAGATTATGTGTCTGTTTTTCAATTACCTTTATTAATTAACCCATTCACCTCTAAAGACACATTTGGACTGATCTAAGTCATTGACTTACAGAAGAGTCCATTGTTTTTCAGGGGCTGATGAGTTAATTAATCAATCAATTGTATGCATCAAATTTTAACCAATGATTGATAATCAAAATTAATTTTCCAGTTGTGCAACACAATATGTAACTACAGAATTCATCTACAAGAGTTAAGTCACTCACCCCTAAAGACATTTGGACTGGTCTAAGTCAATGATTTACAGAAGAATCCATTGTTTGTCAGGGGTTGATGAGTTAAATTGATCTCTTGACAATTTTTGTTTTTGTTTTTGCACGCAAAGTGTACAAATGTAGGAATGACCAAAATGTAGGTCTACCAAAGTAACATGGCACATTCAGGTTCTCTCAAAAACAAAAACAGTGCAATCTATTTTCCAAAAATAGGACTGCACAGGTAACATGTGGCTCATTGTTTTATCAAAGCCCTTATAGATTTTTTTTGCCAAAAATCAAAGATTACAATGTACTAACAACAAAATACGTAATGGAATCGATAATATAGTTCTGTTTTGGGGAATATCTAATATTACTCTTAAGCTTCGGACTATCGGACCTTTGGACTATCTGGCCTTCAGACTATTGGACTTTCAGACTATTGGATCTTCAAACTATTGGGCCTTCAGCCTAAAGGGTGGTCACCATATCATAGCAGGGGTGACAGACTTGATTTTGGCAAAAAAATCTATAAGTGCTTAGATCTATCAGACCTTCGCCAACTATTGGTATGTCAGAATATTGGGACTTCGTATTATGGGACCTTTTGTATATCAGAATGCAGACGTTTCAGACTATCAGACCTTCGAACTATCATGCCTTTGGACTATCGGACCTTTGGGCTATCGGTGTTTCAGAACACTAGGCAGACACTATTATGATTCAGTTTAGACTCATTCTGACTGTTTGTAAACATGTTCCAATTTGGTTGATGAATATGTGTACCCAGAAAATAAGAAGCAAAGCGTGAATTAAAAATCATGCAATTTTTAAATACAGTCAATTCTCTATAAACTGCCACCTTTTGTTATTTAGAAATGATGGCGGTATATCGAGTTTCGCAATGAATTGAATTCCTGCATCTAGGGGAAAACAGAGTTACGGTACTGTTCTTTGATATCATAGATCTATCTTTAATGAACAGAAAACAAATAGACAGTTGACACATGTATTAAGTACATACATTGTATCTTGTTAATTCAATTCTTCAATTACCTGGTCTTAGTACTGCTGCCACCTGGCTTTACATTTGTACACTGATGATCTACAGTGACCAATTTGTTAACAAGTGTGTAAAATAAAATATACTGGCAGATGGCAATTATGAATTTGGCATTATAAAGAGAGAATTTTATAATAGCAAGAAAAACAATCCTGAAAAAATGAGGTACTATTGAAAGAATGGCGGATGAATTGAGTGGCGATAATTCGAGAATTGACTCTACATGCAGACTTGTATCTCTGTAAGTTGTAGTGTACATTGTACATACATATGTATAACATGTACGGTACATGTATAACCAGCTGAATAGGAGGATATATATATATATATAGTAAAACCTGCTATAGTGGCCACCTCTACATAATGATAACCTGTATATAAAGGCCAGTATTTTCAAGTCCCTTGACTGCATACTTCAACTAAATTGAACCTGTGTATAAGGGTCACCTGCATATAACAGCCAATATTTTCTGGTCCCTTGGGTGGCCCCTATATACAGGTTTTACTGTATATATATATATATATATATATATATATACAGCAACTATACAACAACAGAAAAAGTGACAACAGAAAACAACAACAACACCAAAATTAAAACAAACAGAAGAACAACGCAATACCTTCCGCTGTGTCAGCAGAAAACAGATCCTCCTCACTCTCTGTATCTGTCAGTACTGCTAGCATAGTTACTTTCTTCCTCAACTATACATCTCGACACACAAAAACGACCAACACTTGACGGAAGATAAAAGAAAGAAGTCATGAGAGTATAGAAATTATATTCCATAAATTGTATACAGTAAAACCTGCCATAGTGGTCACCTCTATATAGGGATCACCTGTCTATAAAGGCCATTTTTGAATAGTCTCTTTACTGCATACTTCAACTAAATTGAACCTGTGTATAAGGGTCACCTGCACATAAAGGTCAATATTTTCTGGCCCCTTGGATGGCCCCTATATACAGGTTTTACTGTACATGTACAGTTTGATATCCAGATGGCTATGCATCCTTAGCAATTACATTAAAATGTTCATGTCAGATGGATATGTGCAGTGGAACCTGTCTTGAGAGACCATCTGTCTTCTGAGACCACATTCCGAAAACCACATGGTCAATAAACCCTTTAAAAAGAAACCCTTTTGAGACACCACCGGTCTAGATCTTGAGAGACCACATTTCAGTGGCACCGACAGGGTGGTCTCTCAAGACAGATTCCTCTGAATTAAGACTAGCACAGCAGATACTCCTAAAATGAAACTAAAATGGTGTCAGATGGGTAAACTAAATAAATACAATGTATCCCTGTGTTGTAGTGAAGAAATGGCAAGGATGTCAGATGGCTAAAAGACTAAATACATATTTCCATAATGCACTGGGTAAATTTCAGTAATGTCAGATGGCAAAACTAAATGAACATTTCCATAATATTGCAGTTGAACAAACTGTAATGGTGTAGAATGGCTATAATTTACAAGTAGATTAGAATAAATGAACGGTAAGTTGCTTTAATGTATAGTGAACAAATCATGATGGCTTTTTAACAAACTTCAATGATGTCAAATCAAGATGGCCTTTAACAAACTATATTGATGTCAGATCATGATGTCGTTTTAACAAATTACAATGATGTAAGATCATGATGGCTTTTAACAAACTACAATGATGTCAGACCATGATTGGTTTTTAACAAACAACAATGATGTCAGATCATGATGTCTTTACAACAAACTGCAATGATGTCAGATCATGATGTCTTTTTAACAAATAAAAAAGGTACAATGATGTCAGATCATGATGTCTTTAAGCAAAACACACTGATGTCATATCATGATGACTTTTTAACAAACTACAATGATGTCAGACCATGATGGCTTTAGAAAAATAATAAAAGATCCAAACTGTGTTTTTCCAACACCAACAACCATAATGTGGGCATGCATGCATGCATGTGTGTGTGTGTGTGTGTCTGCATGTGTGTGGGAGGGGTATCTTTGTATATGTGTACATATATATAATGTGTAGGCCTAAATTTTTGTGTTTGTGTGTCGGGGTATCTGTGTCTTTGTGTAGGCCTATATGTTTGTGTGTGTGTGGGAGGAGGAGGATATCTGTGCCTAGATGTATGTATATTTATATAAATCAGATGACAGATGCAAAGTGATGGCAATAGCTCACATGACCCTATCGATGAGAAATAGACATGTATTTTGTTAACAAATATTGGGGGCATCTAATTACCAGTCACACATATTGCAATTACCAGACACAACCTTTCCTGTTCCTGTTACATTGTAGTTAAAGTAAAACCTGCTTTAGTGACCACCTCTATATAAAGACCACCTGGTCACAAAGACTAATTTTTGCTGTCCCCAAAAGCACCATCTGTGTACAAATCAATCTCTCTATAAAGACCACCTCCCTATAAAGACCGGTTTTCTTGTGTCCCTAACCGTACAATTAATTTGGGTCGTATGGGTTGAAAGGTCGTATCTACATCTAATTAAGCTTTTACATGAAGTATTTTGAATCTGTCATTGCTGTTTATTATCTATTTTGACTTAGGTATTGAATACAAATACATAAATGCAAGTTACTGTTACAATACCTGTGTTAGTCTAATTGAAAATTAATTTTTTTCTTTTACTGAGAAGTTTAAAATTTGCAGTTACTATGTACGATCTTTTAAATCCACGGCATCATATTTTTGGTCTATTAGTTAGGTTGTCTTAATAGTGAGGTTCCAATGTACATGTATCTCAGAGTTTTTGAAATTCACCAGTCTTACCAGAAAAACCAGTAAATTTTACAAAAGTCCGGTGAAATCTATTTGATAACTGGTCCAAATGACCAGTAATTTTCCATTTCATTTCAATTGTGTATATATACAGACCAGTATTTTTTTATGACCAGTGAAATTCTTTTATTCATTCACTGTCTGGTTGACCAGTATTTTTTTATTATTTCAAAATGTCTGGTATCTAGTGTAGAATGCTAGGGTTTTCAATAAGACTCAGAAGGTCGAATTGACTGCTTAGAAACGAGATTTGGCAACAATCATAAGTGATGGGTTTTGCAAATATACACTAGTGGGGTGGGGGCTCCTTCGTTCCACATTTGGCCTCTTAAGTGAAATCTTATTGAAAACCCTGGAATGTATATATGCTGCATTCACTAAGACAAATGCTGTAAAATTGATTTACAAATAAATTTTCATAGTGTAATTATGTTACAGCAATTGCATCAAATTATTATTCCATTGTCGGTAATATTGCCATTGTACAGATAAATGTACATGAACTGATGAAAATTTCGATTTAAAATGTCACAATCATTTTAGAATTGGCTCTTTACAGATACTGTCCTCATTTTACTTTGTAGGATTAGTCACTGAATATATATATTCAAACTGATCACCTTTTACTGGGGGAGAAAAAATAAACGGACCTTTATGTACGAGAGAGAGAGAGAGAGAGAGAGAGAGAGAGAGAGAGAGAGAGAGAGAGAGAGAGAGAGAGAGAGAGAGAGAGAGAGACAGACAGAGACAGAGAGAGAAAGAGAGAGAGAGAGAGAGAGAGGTATGAATATTTACATGTACATATAAGGTTTCATTTTTGAAAGACATTTTATAATTCAAAATTATAGTTATTTCTGGAAATGCCATGTAATACATAGTTGTTTAATAAATAAGTCTTCCTTAAACATGTTAAATATTTCAATATTTAACATGTGTTTCATTTCATTTCATTCATATATTTTAGAAACAAAAATTGGAATAACGATATTTGTTATATTAAATGTAGGTCAAATGTTTATATGCATGTTTACAACTTAAGTTTATTTTTGATGCTTCAAAACCAAATAAATGGTTGGTACAAAGTCAGAGAAAATAAAAATATATTCACAATCACAAATCATTTACATATGATTATATAATAACATTGAGACAGTTTACATGTATGATACAATGTAATATACAAAAACATATGTAGGCTTACTTAAAAGTGAATTTGTTAATCAGAAATCAATATTCAAACAGTATATAAATATACTGATGGAATAATAAAGGCGATTTCATTTTCTTGGTTGATATTATTAATATGATTAATTTGGTCATTTTCTAAGAATTTCTATATATCATGTATATTGTTAGGCCGAAATTCTGTCAGGGCAGAATTTCGGAATAGTATATTGTTACACTGAAAAAGTGTAAAGTTATTATTTACATTACATTATTGTATGTAATAAAAAAGAATGATGCAGAATTTGGAGGCAATTATCATCTCCAAGTTACACTGTACACTACAAAAACAGAATCAAGGATTTCCTCATCTGAATACCTCAATCATCTGACAAAAAAAAAATGTCCCTCTATTTCTGATATAACCAATGAAGGACTTTTACATGCAGTTCTCATTATACAGTTAACATTTCTGGTACATGTAATGATTCATGAACTCTTTGGAACATTCAACATTTATTTCATCGTTGTAAAGTCACATTCCAGAATCATTATGCGATTTCCTACCCGTGGTTTTATGCGACCGAAATTATTTGTACATATTTTTATTATTCATGAAACCTCTGCTAATGCTAGTAAACATGATGCTTACATTTGTCAACAAATCAGACTGAGGCTTACACAATTTCAGAATTGTATTGGATCAACAGACTATTCGATTACTGATTTCAACTACTATGATTGGATAAAGTGGACACACCTACTCCTTATGAATATTCATAAGCTACAAATGATTTTGGTCGCATGAAACCATGATAGCATAACATTTTGCCCCATGTTAGCATAAAATTTGGGAAATGTCTATAAAACACCATTTATTGCCAATCTTGAGATATCAGATTTAGAGGCATGTAATGATTAATTATATAGGGGCTTCCGAGCATCCAGGTATTTTTACTTAATTTCTGGGGAAACGCCGTGTCCCAGCATATAAAATCCTCTGGTTTCACCAAGCGTTTCCACAGAAATTAATTTAGACTTACATGATGACTGTATAGCGTATCGATAGAGGATCGTTTCTAAAACGGATATATAATTAACTCCTTTATTATCAATGGATCTACGTTATTTATTGGGATGGAATGGGACCCATGTCATAGTTGATATGATAAATAACGATTTTCTCATTCCTGAAGTGAGCTGCATGTGTGACGAACCTGTCTATTCTTGCTGATATTTTTTTTCTTTGATCTATCATTTAGTTTATTATAATTTTATTCTTTCTCATTTATTTTCTAATTACCTAACTTTAACAGTACTAACCTCATTTAACAGTTTTAATATAGCAAGCTTCGACAGGTTCCGCTTGATTACATTGTGTCTTCGGAGGTACTTTTCTGTGAATTTTATTGGCTCGTTAAGTAATTCGGGTACTTCCGGAAAGTGTTACAATTATAAAACACATGTGACACAATGTTACGCTCTCTATTTCCCTTTCTTCGTTATACTGATATGTTCGTGTGAGGTGAACTTCATTTTTATATCATTTCCAATCCTTCCTGTCTGTTGCCATCATTTGCTTCAACCACCTTAAATGACAATTTAATTGTCGTTTTATTTTCTGAAGGAGTTAGCCGGTCGGCATTTATAGGAATCTGCAACCGAAAGGGGCAGTCGAACCCGTGTTTGTTTATATTTGTGACTCTCCCGTGTGTGCGTGTGTAGTTCACGCTAGGGTGAAACGTTACACATGGACGGTGGTGAGAGGACCAAGTCAAGTGGCAGTGCCAAATTCAATAACCGAAACAGTCAATAAAATTACCACTGGCTCATAATGCGAGTTAAGCTATTTTAAACGTATCTACCTTTCACTGTGCTAGAGTTGTTATCTTCATTAACTGTGCCGTAGGAAATCATGACAATAATAAAGCTGTATCATTAGAGGTTGCGAACTTGTTCTTTGTAGCAGAAGATTGCCATCGACACGTAAACAACCTCCTACTTTTATTTTAGGCTCGTTTATGTTATAGTGATTTGTATCCCGATCCCGATCAAAATTAGATCCACTACATGTACATATCGCGATGAAATGTGTTGCCTAACACATGCAAACACTATTACCATACTCACTGGATGATTCACGGGAGGGGGGTTCAACTACCATTTGAATTTAGTAGTTTTTATTTTAAAACTTTAAGAAGTGAAGATGAAGACTACATCTACTGATAATTTTAAAACATACCGCTGTCCTACAGAAAAAACTACCCCCAGAAAAAATCACAAGGAAAATTGTCTGTATAGAAAAGCCCCCTCCCCCGTGGGAGAAAATTTTTATATGGAATTCTTTCCGCCTTCTTTGTTGTTTCTTGTTGTATCATTAATCTTCCCCTTAGCAGTGATTTAATCTTTTCGAAGCTCGGAGTAATCGAATATATTCCAGCTCATTTATAACGGAGTTCGCGGCCACGCAAAGGTTCTTTCCGGGTACATTGTAACCGGGTTTTCTCAGTGGCCGCTGCCATATAAATGAAAAATAGCTGAGCCGTACGTGTGGCATTAAACACTTTTCAAAATTAAAAATGAAAACATAACTGCGAAGCAAAGATCAAAATCTTACGGAAGAAAGAGGTGCCATATACCGAAAATAAATTTATGTTGTACACACAATTCAATAAAAATAGAAAAGAACAAAATTGGAAAAAAAAATTCAGGAAACAGAGAAATTTAGTAACCAAACTTGAGGAGAAGTCAATGAAAATATATTTCTTACAAAGATGTCCTGACGGATCTAAATCCTGTGATTTTTGGAAGACTTTAAAGCCATTTTTTTCTAAAAACAAATGAAAATGTAATACTGGTGAACACACTATAGTACTCATAGTTGATTTATTGATTGTTACTTTAAATGACAGTGTAAATTATTTCCTATTTTTTTATAATTAAAAATATCGTTTTCGAATATAGGAAATATTTTTTTGATATACAGTAACCAAATTTTAAACAAAACATTTTATTTCTATTTTCCTCCTGTTGCTGGTAATAAACAATATTTTAATTGAATTCTGTTATTTTTATTTT